>CAUYON010015022.1:0-22734 GCA_963573935.1 Arctocebus calabarensis
GTACGGATCAAAAATGTTTTCATATAGTAAACGAGAAAATATCATGAACGGTATGTCAATCGGGTTAATAAAATATCTCAGATTGCATGTGAAGCCCCCACACTGTACCCCATGGTTGAACCAATGTACACAGCTATGATTTAATAAAAATAAATAAATAAATAAAATAAAATAAAATAAAAAGAAATATTGGGGAAACATAGCTGGCAAAGAGGTGTCAGAGGTGACGTGGGTCTGATCCAAACAAGACATTATGGTGATTGCATTTGCACCCAAATGCTCACTTCCAGTACAAATATGCAGCCAGCTTCCTGAACGAGCCCATGGCCAGGACCTGCAAACCTAGAGAAGCCCGGGCTTTTCTGGCAGGGGAGGCAGGCAGCTGCCAGGCACTGCTAAGGGCCTGCCCGGCCTTATTGGCATGGAAATCGCCAAGCCCTAGAAGCCATGCCCGGGGTGATCTCACCACCTCTACTCCCTGCCAAGGATTCCACCCAAGCCTATTTCACAGGACACTGCCTTTCTTCTGAGCAGAAGGGGACCATCCTGCACTGAGAAAAATATGAGTAAATGATTACTGGCAGCCATAAAACATCTCATAAAGCATTTATGTTTTCCCACAAAAAGGACAGGGTTTTTACACTTCTGTCTTTTTAGTTCATTTGCTACAGGTCCGAGGCTTCCAAAGTCGTTCAGTGATGCCAGGCATGAGGTTCACTTTAGGAAGTGGGGTAGCCGGGGTCTGGGATTGCCCCCACTTCCCTCCTCCATCCCATGACCTGACCAAAGCTCTCTGAGTCACACACCAGGTGGACTTGCACTGGGAAAAGAACCCAGGTTTCTTGCCTGTTATAAACTAGGGTGGTCTTTGGAAAGCAAACCAGGGCTTTTTCCTGGGTGGACCCTCCCCGGCATGAGGCCGAGGTTGTGGAAATGAGCCCCACTCTGGAGATGTTGAAATGAAAAGGGTGCATTTTTGACAGGAAGCTTAGGTCATCCGGGTTCAAGCCGTAACCAAGGCAGAGATTCTGAGCCGGGGTGGGCGGGTCCATGGGGAACCTGGTTTCAAGGACGTCCGGTGTTTCTTGCTGAGTCTGGCAGTCAGGTCCCTCAGCCACCCCCACCCCAGGAAACTTCCAGTTCTGTTGAAAGCCTGAGTTTCCTAAAGTGGCTTCAGTCTCTAAGGAGTCCCTGGACAGATGAACTTTGGCTCCCGACTTTCAACATTCTCAACTGTTCCCCACATCGACTCCTTGAAGTTCCCACTGGCTGGGGTCCCTCAGTCAGAATGGAGATGAGGATACGGCTCAACCCCACCAATCTTGGAGGGCTCCCTATTCTCTTGGCCCTGTGTCTTCTCCTGACCCTCCAACTATCCCCTTGATCTCTGGGCAGTCAAATCTGGGCAGAACCACTTAGTCACTCTCCGACCCTTGATCTGGAGAATTGCACCCCTTAGCTAACGCAGCAGAAAAAGAATCCTGCTGTGTAAGGTCGGCTTATTCTCCGGGACATGCAGAGGTTTAATGTCTTATCTGTGGAACAGCAACAAAAACGGCTTATCTGGTGAGAACAGACAAAATTGAACCTGAGTGTTTCTTGACTCTCATTCATCTCCTCTCCGGAATCTATGATTCTGGGATACCTTCAAACATACACACTGAAAGTGCATTTTCCAAAAACGGATTGTGGCTCACACAAAATCACAGTGACTGAGCCAAATATGGGCTTTTTCCTGAGTTTCTGCGTCGGGAGGAACTTTATACCACTTTGTAGGTGAAGAGCCTCTTCGGCACTACACATTGCATCAGTATGGCAACATTCTCTACTGAATGTCACTGTTACTGGAGCAAACAGAGGCTGTCATAGTCTAAAGCAGAAATCATGTGGTCTGTTGTTCCAAAAAAGTCTATAAGATAAAAAACAAGTTTGCCTCCTGCGTCCTTCTCCACTGGAGGCCCAGGGCGGGCCACACAATCAGCCCCTCGGTTCCCCTCCCACCAGCTTCCCTGGTTTTGTGCAGGTTTTTCTGTGAACCGAGCTTCCCTTCCCGTTTTGCCAGTCTGAAGTCCCCTCGTCCATAAGGTCCCCACCACTCAGTCTGAGGACTTCTTGTAGCCCACCTGTCCTCCTGGCCAGCTGGAGCTCTCTGTGCCTGTCCATGTTCCCAGCCCTTTGTGTGCTGTGACAGAGCCGCTGTGTGCTTTGTACACACCCGTCTGTCTCCACGTTGGACTTGAGCTCCTAGAGGCCGAGATGCCGTCAGCCTATCCCCACGGGCCCTACACAGACATGCTTTTCCTTAGAAGGCATGGGGACCATTGCTGCTTAAAATACTCACACGTACAGACCCGAGGAGGGTGCGCACCTCATTCGGCAAAAAGCCCCAGAGCTGTGGGTAGAGACAGTTGGAACATTTGGGGCCTGCAGGGAGTGATCTCATGCGGCCTCAGCCCGGCTGCTGTCAGCTGCGAGCAGCCTGCAGGCAGGTGAGGAAGCGCGTTTGCTCAGACTTGGCAAAGGGTGTGTGAGGAAACCGCGCCCCTGCTTTTTTTTTTGAAGCTATGATACTCTGTCATGCCGGGCAGTGAGCACGGGGGATGCCAGGTGGCCGTGATAGACTCACAGCACAGGGCAGGTGGGACTGTTCTACTTCCCCGCTGAGTCAGGGAAAGATTGATTTTCGGGGCAGTGACCGGGGCATTATGCACTAAGGACCGTGCAGGGATTTTCATCTCACAGGTCCTGCGCGCACAGCAGACGCCCAGGCTGTTGTGTAAGGCGTTGCCTCGACGCCCTTCCAGAACTCCGTCCTCACCACACTTCCCTGCCCGGTGCTGACCCGGCAGGCCGGCAGGAGAGGGCCGGGTGCGCTGCAGGGCACGGCTGGGGAGGCTGCGGGATCGAGGCTGCCTCGATGGCGGTCACCCCACTGGCTGCTCCGGGGGTTGACTTCCCGTAGGGGCCTCTGAGGAGAAAGTCAAGTGTTTGCAGCAACACGCGGGTTGTTGAACGGCGCTCTTCCCTCTGACACCTGGAGAGGAGCTTGCTGAAGCCCTGGCCAGTCGCAGCGGGGCCACGGCAGCACAGGCTCCTCAGACAGCCAGCAGCATGACGAGACGTCCGGCTCTGCTCTGACGCGCGGGCACCGGTGGAAGGGCCTCAGGGCCAGTCTACAAAGCAGGGATCAAAGGGGACAAGGACTCTGGCAAGGAGCTGCATCAGTGGCCGTTCAGAGCAGCCTGGAGAAGCCTCTGCTGTCTAGCCCTCAGTCTCTCCACCTGCAAAACGTGGGTCACAATACGCGTGGCAGCCACCGCACAGTGGATTCGAGAGGACCAGTTCCAACAGTGGCGCTTAGCTTGAAGTCGGTGGCGGAACAGGCTTCAGGGGACTGTGACACTCCCAACTTTGCATGAAGCAATTTGCCTCTAGTTTTCAACATGCATCTTCCTGAGGGGGAGGTTGTAGCTTTACTCTTAAAGGTCAAGACCCACTGGTTTAGGTCACATGTGAAAGTGATATATGTGCCCCGTAATTAAGCTCTTAGCAGCAGACATTTCTAAGGAGACAGGGACATACCTATTGTGTGTTCGGGGCTGTTCAGGACATGCAGAGAAATAGGAAGACGCCCCTCTTGGCATCCTGAGCACATGACAGATTTTGGACATGAGACAGATCAAAAGTTGGAACGAAAAGGTCAGTATAGGTAACACAGCTGAAAGGTCAGCAGACTCGATGCCGCGTAGATTCAGAGGACTGAATGGGCTTGTGCTGCGGCAGGATTGGGGCTGGCTCAGAGCAGGGCGGGATCGGGTCCAGGGAAAGGCAGGGAAGGGCGTTTGAGGAAGACAGTGGCCTGGAGTGGCAGAGCCTGAGAGCTGAGTGTAGACACGCCCCAGACTCTAGAGACCCCTGACCTGGGCGAGGCATCACCACCTGCTCATATCCCAGCCTTCGCCCCATAGGAGGGGTCGAGGGGCTCCCCGCTCAGAGAAGCCCCGTGAGAAGAGGGAGTCTGCCCAGACAGACATCCTCCCCTGGAGGACGCGTCCTGGTGACTCACTTGTTCCAGGCAGGGAGCCTTCATGTCTAGACTTCCTTCCTGCTGTGGGGCACAGAGGCAGCCTCGTCCCAGTTAGCAAGTCCCTCTGGTGGAGGGAGCCTCACGGGGTTCACCCAGCACATAGTTACTCTGAGGCAGCGTAGATAAAGCCCTGGAAAGTGGGAAAAATTGGAACTTATGTGATATTTCAGCAAAAGGTATTGAAGTGTCTATCCTGGGAATAGTTGATACCTCGTGATCTTTTCATACTTATCGTATGACATGGCAGTTTCTAAATTCTGCGTGTGGTGTGGCCACTGTAGCCCTTTCTGGGAGGGGGGCTTGGACCCCAGCTGCGCTGTCTGACAAGGCCACCCCTCCCCAAATCAACGCGCATCCAGGAGTGAATGACCAGCTTTGCATTCTTCTGAGACTCTAGTAGGGCTTTCTCCCGACCTCTTGGGGTCTTGTGGTTCTGTGGATATAAAGATACTGAAGGCTTTTCCAGAATGTGCTCTTAAAGACTGCAATTGCCTCTGACTCTCTGGAGGCCCGCTGTCTCTACCTTGCAGCCCCACGCCCCCTGCTTGGGGGAGCAATGCCTACAGTCCCCATTCCTCCAAGGGGATCTCTAAAGAGGGACCTGCACGTTTTCCAGGTGATTCCCCTGGTAAGGGGAGCAGAGAGGGTCTGAGGCCGCACTCCAGCCTCTGTTCAGTTTGGAGCCTGCATTCCCTGACCACCTCCTGTCCTCATGGGCAGCGCGGCCCCTGTGTGACACTCGCTCCTCCCAGGAACCCCTCCTAAACCTGTTACTTTTCACATCTTACAATGACAATCAGGCAGTGTTACCTTGTTTCTGTCCCTCAATTTCCCCTGTCCCTGCCTGGCTGAGGGATGGGCATCTCTGAGGGACGTTTGTCCTCTTCCCCCTGTCCCAGGACCCAGAGGTACCCACAGAGCTAATGGCCTCAGTTTTATTCACTGAAAAGAGGAGTGATTCCTACCAGCCCGGAGGGAAAGACAAGTCTGGCAGACACTGTCTAAAGGTAGAGACCTTTGGGGCAGATCCAGCTCCTCTAATGATCCCTTCCCCTGAAGCCGTTTTCAGGTCCCAGTGAACAGAGCCCCCAGCGGTGCGATCTTCCGCTTCTCTCCTACACGGAGCTCATCAGTGGAGCCGGCGGGGCAGCAGGTGGGGTGCACTTGGGCCCCCAGGAAGACTCCTTCCAGTGCACCTGCACCTGGGCTACTTTCAGTCAGAGCCCAGAGTCCAGAGCACAACGAAGAGGGGAAGGGGAGAGCCGAAAACTCAGTTCAAGGTAAAGCAGGACTATTTCGTTTTAATTATTTATTCATACCAACTTCTAGCACGGCGTCCCAGACATTACAGCTTGTATTTGGAATTTCCCATTTGCGTCCCATCAAAGCCTAACAGTTCTGGGTCTCATGATTTCAACTTTGATGGGGCACAGTGGCGAGCAGGACTTTGGGTGGCAAATGAATTTGGGCTCAGGGATTAATAACAGTTGAATCTTGGTTTACCTTCCCTGCCAGGTAACATGGCCTGGTAAATGGTTTTGTTCCCGCTAGCTACACCCTCATCTACCTCTAAGAATTACTTCTCCTGTGTATGGGAAGCCACTCCCCAAGGGGCCTGCACGTGAACCAGCGAAGTCGTCAGGTCTTCCCTCCCTGGAATCTGAAGTTTGAACAAGTCATCAAAAGACAGAAACCAGTTGGAGCTCATTGTTCACAGCAGTGTAACCAAGTGACCCTGGTCAGGTGGTCCTGCGTTTTAGAACCGTGGTCCCGTGCGCTTTCTGCCCACGGAGCTACCCCAACTCCTGTCCATTCTGTTCTGGTTTCTGGGCCTGTTTCACAACTGAGCCATTGAAAGACCAGCTGTTTCCCCAGTAAATTCCCTTTCGATTTACATTAGCCAAGGTCAGTTTAGTAGCTTGCCACCCAAGCAGCCCTAAGTGACACCACAATGAACCTGTGTTTCTGAGTGTCCCTTTAGTCACACTAAATGTACTCTGAAGTTGTGCTGGAGGCAAACAAAGTCTTTTCGTTGACCTTGACTCTGCTGTAATCACTTTTTAGAATTTCTTTCTTTAGTTGCCAGTTCCAGGCTGCTCGTTAGTTGATTGTAGTTCATAGCCTGGCTTTGGTTTCTTTCAGCATTTTTAATTCACTTCAGACTCAGCCAAATCCCTCCCCCGGTACCTGGGACCAGGCTTGCTTCCCTGGCTGTCTGCTGCTTGAGGTTCCTCAGGCAGGAGACCTCGGGTGCGTGTGTGGGGAGTGCAAACCCGGTAGCATTTGTGCAAGACAGGTGGGAAAGACTGTGAGCCAGAGCTTCTAAATAGCTCTTTTGAGCTTGTAATTCAAACAGTTCGGGAATTTATCCTAAGGAAATTGTCAGAGAAATTTAAAGATGGTTACGTATATTTATTACAGTGTTATTTTGTAGCAATGAAAACTTGAAAATATTTCCTAGCAGCGGGGAAATGCTTAAATAAACAAAGATATATATTCATATGATGAGATGTGATACATCAATTCAAAATCACAATTTCATAGAACACTCAATGCTGTGAGGAAAATTCTTAGAATATCTTGGGTACCAGAAGGGGGGAGGGGGAAGCTCAGGACCCAAATCTTGGTTTGTTTGTTTGATTTTTTCCTTCAAATGGGGAAGGAGTGCACCACCATGTGAGCAGTGGTTAGCTCTCGGTGGTGTGATCGTGGGTGGGTTAGCAGCTGTGGACAGTTTGAGGGCAGGAACTATGTCTTGCTAAAAGTTCTAATATAATTCACAGCTCAGGTCCAGGCACATTGCTTGCCCGACGTAATAAGCTTCTTTATATTTTTCTATAGTTGTATTTTCTCTTAAATAATGAATGTGCATTTTATGTAAAATCAAAAAGTATCAGGCCGTAAAGTTTTAGGGCCTGTTTATTGAAATTCTATTCATGCTTCAAGGTCTTTGTGGCAATTTTAAAACATGGCAACAAATATTTGATAATTCCATGGAGAGGAGAGGTCCCCCCCTCCTTGTAAATGTTCTTTCTCAGCTGACTTACTTTAACCAGTAAGTAAGTGAACTAGAAATGACGTGCTGGGACTTGGAGGCCAGGTCATAAAAGGCTGTGGCTTTTCTGCCTTGTTTGCAAGGAAGGCCTGATCTTAAAATTCGGAAGCCCCACGTGGGAGGCCAACCCCCTGAGGCTCTGGTGTTAGGGACATCAGTGTCCCTGCTGAGCCTCTCTGCCCAGGCATCAGCACCTGAATGAAGAGGTCACCTTGGAGGTGGATGTTTCCAGCCCTGTGGTTTGAGTCACTTCCACCTGGGGTTCCAGACAGCCTGGAGCAGAGGCAAAGTGTCCACACCACGTCCTACCCAAATTCCAACCCACGGACTCGACTCCTTGAACATTAAAAAATGGTGCTTGCTTTATGCCACTAAGTTTGGGGGTGTTTTCTCGAAAATAACAGCTACCAAAACCATCCTGCTCAAACTTCTCCCTCTTTGTGAAACCTTCTCTCATTCTTCCCGCCACAATCCCAAGGCTGCCATTCAGATTGGTCACTTGTCACCAGAAGTTCCTCTTCATGCCTAGATTGGAGTACTGGCTTATCTTTGCCTTCCCCAGGAAATGACCAGCTCTTTCTCATTGGCCATTTTGTGTTTCCAGAGCACCGGGGACCCAGCAGCGTCCAGTGCGGAACCTCACTGAGCAACCTTCTTTTTCCTTTGCTGTTGGTAAAATGCACAAGAAAGACAGGCGCTGAGGGAGGAGCCCGATTTGGTGTGTTCCTCAGGCTATGGCGGAAGCCTGGCTCTCTCCGTGGTTCTGGGCTGCAACTTGGTGTCACCATGGGATGGCATGTTACGTGGAAACCATCTCAAGTGTCTTAGTCTGCTAGGGCCACTGTAACAAAATCCCACAGACTGGGTGGAGTAAACAATAGAAGTGTGCTTTCTTATAGTTCTGGAGGCTCAAAGTGCAAGATCAAGGTGTTGGCAGGGTTGGTCCTGAGGCCCCTCTCCTTGCCACCTCCTCACTGGCCCTCACGTGGCCTTTTCCGTGTGTGCACACAGCTGGTGCCTCTCCTCCTTCTTATAAGGACGTTAGTCCCATCCGACTAGGGTCCTACCCTTTGGACTGTTAATTACCTCTTTAAAAACCTTATCTTTAAATGTAGTCATTTTCGGGGTTGGGGCTTCAAAATATGAATTTTGAGAGGACACAATTCATTCTATAGCATCAAGAGATACAGTGGATTCTTAGCTGTTGTTTGCAATCCCTGTCCTTGTAGATGTCAGTGAAGAGAGATGGGGAACGCAGTGATCCAAATTCCCTCCATAAATATCGTCTGGGCTGTAAGCCCCAAACCCACAGAAGATTGTCTTCCCTTCTGATTAAGAGCTTATGCTCTTGTGGCTCTCAAATCCGGTTAAGTGATGACCCGCTCAGGTGACAGCAGTCTGTGACAACTTGCCTTTCTATATAGCCAGTGACAAGATCTGATTGCATGTAGGTTTTGTTTGTTTGACTGTTTGGTGCCCAGGGAAACCTCAAACAAATCTTCTGTAGTATCACTGTCAGCCCACAGAACCGTGCCGATTGCAAAGTGATGCAGGACGTGTGCTGTGTAGGAGAGAGTGTTCTGCCGTCACAGCACCACCCTTTCTGATGCTGAATAAAGGACGTCAATACAGGGTTTGGGAAGGAAGTTGCTACAAACAGACCATAGTGTAAGGACACAGAGAAATGCCAGGAGCGAAGGTGGCTGGGGACGACTTTTCACAATTTCCCTTCTCAAACTAATTCCTAGCAATTTCCTTTTATTCCGTGATATGTTTTATATCATGTTCTGAAAATACGAGAAGCGGGAGAGAGAGATGATCTATGGATTTAGGATTTAGGGCTATTTTATGCCCACATCAGTGAGCTACATGCCTTTTGCTAAGAAGTCATGTATTAAATTATTCAAGGTCACAGATTTTTCATTTGCAATTCAAATCAAAATGTACCTACCTTGCAATTTTTGCCCCTTGTTTTCAGCTGCTTTTTGTCTCACTACCTCCCTGTCAGCCCAGCCCTCCCCCCCTCCTCTTACCTTGCTTTCACTACTTAAGGAAAGAGAAAAGCACTTCTTGTTCTGATTCTTGGAATCACTAACGCGTGCCCTACAGCAATCAGTCAGCTCTCATTTTCACATAATGCGACATGTTTACACAACCACTACCTGTTTATATGAAGTGTTCTAATATTAAAAAGTTATGTATGTGAAAGTAATTTCTGAAATACATTGTCTTTGCCAGTTGAAACTGGCAGAAATTTTGTCCCCATCTGTAAAAAGACTTTACCTGTGCTCAACACTACAAAGCCCTCAAGATTCTTTATCTTTCTGGAATTGGCTGAAAGCAGGAAGAGATTCAATTTGCTAAGGATCTATGTTTTTGACACAAAGACAAATCTCCACTCCTGCTCTGGCCTTCATAAAACAGTAATTCATTTTTTAAAAAAACCTCTCAGGATCACGGATTCTCCAGACAGAAAGAACCACGTCTTGCTTTCCCATTAATTTCGGTGTGTTCTTCATCAGCTGTTGCACTTTAGCAAATAGGTATAATTACTATCTTTATGAGTCAGGCTCATAGCCCAGCATCTGCTAGAAAGGTGAAAATTATTTTCCCCCTGTTGCATTACAAAGTGAAGCTCATTATTTTCATACAGTTGCTGGTGTTCACTCATTTGCCAAAATGACTACATTGAAAGCTTTTAGAGCTATAGCAATAATGAAAAACAATGACTAGAGACATTTCCAAAGGTCAATACATAAAGATAGTGACATGGCGGCGCCTGTGGCTCAAAAGAGTAGGGCACCGGCCCCGTATACCGGAGGTGGAGGGCTCAAACCCAGCCCTGGCCGAAAACTGCAAAAAAAAGATAGTAACATGAACTTGATAAACTCAGATTTTCATTCTTTTAAGATTATTCATAGATTAATAAATGAATCTGCCTCTCCCAGGCATTATAAAGCAAGTGGTAGATAGATGCAGGTGGTTCAGAGTTGTTTTTAAAATATACTCAGGTAGTTACTTAGGCCTTAGGTGTGAATTTGATCAATGCTAACTATGAAAGATAATTGAATATATTTGAATATGAGTATGTTATTGATATAAAGATTAAGGAATAATTATAATTAAAACTGATGTCAGGATATAATAAGTGTTCAGTTCCGGAAGAGGCTGAGTGTAACAGAATAATCTTTGTATCATCAATTTCTTGCCTAAATGCTGTACAAAAAGATAAAGGCCAAAATCCTGTTGTTCTGCATATGACAAATACAGCGTTTGATCCCAATGCCAAACAAAAGGCAACACTGAAGCGTCAATGCTCTTGACTTTGCTGAACGTTCCCGGTGGCTTCACAGGGTGTTTCTGTACAAGACAAGACTACCTTGTAATTTACTTTGAATGAGAAATACATGCTGCACAGTCACAGACTGAGATGTGGCAGGGGGAGTTCCCCTACCACTCATATCCTGCCCAACTTAGAGGCAGCATTTCCAGGCCTTTGCCTTATTCGCGGATGGGGAAGAGCAGAGAGGCAGTACGTGTATTTGGCCAAAGGTGATAGGAAACAAAATCTCACTGGAGATTTATGCAGTTATCTCTGGGTATCGTCAAGGGACTGGTTCCAGAACCCCCACTGATGCCAAAATTTAGGACCCACAAGCCCTTTATGTAAAATGGCATAGTATTTGCATATAAAAGACATATATACTCCCTTTAAATAAGCATACTTTAAATCATCTCCAGATTTACTCATCCTATCCAATACAATGTCAATGCTCATGTAAATAGTTGTTCTACTGCATTTGTGAAATTTGTGTTGTTTCTTATTGTTGCATTCTTAGTTTTCATTGTGTGTTTTTTTCTTAAGTATTTTCCATTATCAGTTGGTTGAATCTGTGGATATGGAACACGCAGATATGGAGAGTGACTGTAGTGTGAAATCTCACTTCAGATTTTGTAACTGCAACTTGGCCTTTGTAGGAACTTATTTCACATGTCTTTGTAAAATCAAAAATGGAGAATTTTAATTAAAGTGCTCCCCAAATGTTTGTGTAATCAAATAGGAGCAATAAATGCAAATAGCCTCTGGAAAACGCAATCTCAATCCAGGTCTCAAAGAAGTCCTATAGATAAATTTCAAGGAACGTATAGTCACATGAAAACATACCTATACATACTGACCCTCCACACACAGACAAGAAAATGGAGCACCATGAGCGACAGCCAGCAGAAATAATATAGCAAAATCAGAACTGTAAAAATTAGGAAACACAGAATATAAAATAAGCAAGTTTGATATATTCAAGGAAATGAAAAGTTTTTAAGCAAGGAATAAAAGACAGTTTTTTATAAGTCAAGAATATTGAAGAAAATTGAATGAAACATTTAGAAAGGAAAAAATTGCTTACGCAGAAAGATTATGAGGCCAATGCAGGAAGGTCTGAGATGTAAGAAAAAATGGTGAAGGAATGGGTAAATATGTTGATTAAATCTAAATAAACATTGATTACATGTGATAATAATGTCTAATTATGAGGTTAAAAAAACAAGGTAGAGGCTGGGCACAGTGGCTCATGCCTTAATCCTAGCACTCTGGGAGGCTGAGACAGGCAGATTGCATGAGCTCAGGAGTACGAGACCATCCTGAGCAAGAGGGAGACCCCATCTCTACTAAAAATGAAAAACTGAGGCAAGAGGATCACTTGAGTCCAAGAGTTTGAGGTTGCTGTGAGCTACGATGCCATAGCACTCTACTGAGGGTGAAAAAGTGTGACTTTGTCTCAAAAAACAAAAACACGAGAAAAAAAGATAGAATTCAAATACAAAATGGAAAGGGATAAAAATAATAGTTAAAGCATTTTCAAATTTCTGCATAATGTGGGTAGAACATGAAGAAATTAACCTTAGGGAGGCACCTGGTAGTTCAGTGGGTAGGGTGCCAGTCACATGCTCTGAGGCTGGTGACTTTGAATCCAGCCTGGGCCAGCTAAACAACAATGACAACAACAACAAAAAATAGCTGGGGGGCAGTGCCTGTGGCTCAAAGGAGTAGGGCGCTGGCCCGATATGCTGGAGGTGGCGGGTTCAAACCCAGCCCCAGCCAAAAAAACCTGCAAAAAAAAAAAAAAAAAAAAAAAAGCTGGGCATTGTAGCAGGCACCTGTAGTTCCAACTACTTGGGAGGCTGAGATAAGAGAATTGCTTAAGCCCAAGAGTTGGAGGTTGCTGTGAGCTCTGATGCCACGATACTCTACTGAGGGTGACATAATGAGACTCTGCCTCAAAAAAAAAAAAAAAAAAGAAAGAAAGAAAAAGCAGGAATTAACCTTAATTATGTTAAAATGTTTAGGGAAGAGGATAAAACAAAAAAATATGTCTATTTAGAAGATGGCAAGAGATGGGGGAGGAAAACCTAGAGAAATAGAAAGCATAGAATAAGAGGGTACAAATAAACCAAAGGAAGAAGAACAGAGTTTTAAGACCCTCTGCACCATGGGAGTTCATACACACTCTAAAATCACGGGTGTTGATTTCATATTGCTACTAACAACGAACGAAAAGCATAATTGACTTTCAAAAATAAAAGGTTTTAGTCCACAAAAGAAGACTTAAACTTTGAAGATCCATGTCTCAAAAATGGACACTTACAGACAAATTTCAAGAGCACTCTATGGTTACTACATTAAGAACTTTTTTTATTCTTGTGAACTTTGGCCTTTGAATTTATCTGGAGAGCTTTTTCTGATGAGCAGCTGTATTGTTTGTTAGTTTTCTCTCTTCTTTCATACCTGGATTCATACTTTTTGTCCTTTGTGTTTAGAAGGACCTATTTTTTTGAGGCTAGAGATCAGATACCATTTTTAAGAAATACATCCGAAAGTACAGGAGCTAAAGACTTAATATAGAAATGTTAAAAACAAAGAATGAGGCCTATAGCATCTGTTTCTACAGGATGCTAACTAGCTTCCTGAAGGGTCCTCGTAAGATTCTACAGTAGATCTTTTCCGCAGGTCTGTTTCTCTTCCCCTACACGCTGCTTTCTTGTTTTTGTTCCATAACGCTTTTCCCATAGTTTTTAAGCTGCCCGTCCCTCTTTTTTTTTTTTTTTTTTTGCAGTTTTTGGCTGGGGCTGGGTTTGAACCTGCCACCTCTGGTATATGGAGCCGGCATGCTACTCCTGCGTTGAGCGTCATATGATGCTGGCCAGCAAGGAGATGTTCACAGTCCCCAGTCCAATTCCCGATTCCGGTGCCTGTACCCCTAATCCAGACTTTGCCACTTGTAGCTGTGGGATGTTGAGTGGGTTGCTAGCCTCTTAATCTCTATACAAGGAAGCTAATAAACGTACCAACCTTGTAGTCTGTGAGGATTCGATGAAATGTGTTTCAAGCCCTCACATGTACTAAACACCAGCTACTAGGATGTTACTGTAGTACTGCGTTGCTGCTGCTGCGGTGGCTGTTGTGCCATTACTGTGGTCCAACCGGACTCTGGGGAGTGCAATTCCCCACTCATACTGCCCGGAGCAGAGGGACAATCGTGGAAGCCATCCCTATCTGAGGACCATGAGCAATTAAGAGAGTGCCTATGAAGTTAGCATAAGAAACTTTTAGGATATCAGTAGCTGAATTCAGAACAGCCTCATAGACTGCATATATGTGCTACTAAATACATCATGGCCAATTTAAAGCATCAAATTACAAATTACAGATAAAGGCATTTTCAAAGACTCGCAATACATAAGCAATACAAACTCTAATATTAGTTGTATGACTACATCTGAGTCATCAATAACAACATTTTGTTCAAAATATGAACAAGAGCTCTCTTTTCATCAAGTAAGGCCATCTCTTCCTACTAATGTTTTATGTCCGGGGCATGAATAGTAAAAATAAGTATGAATTGTGTAGATATTCAGAAGTTGATGATATTAACAAGTATTGTCTCAAGAGTTCTAACCAGTTAGTTAAAAGGAACTTCAGCTCTGCATGACCCCAAACTCTATCTTTGTGTCTCACAATCCTTCTCACTGCTTCTCTTACTGTATCCAGGGGCTGGAAATTGAACTTCCTTGGTGATTGCAGGTCTGTGTCAGACTCCCTAAGGTAGATGGGCTTGGTCAGTTGTGGGATCCTTCTGGTTCAGAGGGTTACAGGGAGTTTCACAAGAACATGGTTACAGATGCCCTCAGAGATTTTCCTGTTCTGTGATCTGGGCCTCAAGGCCAGATGAGGCTTTCCGAGTCCTGTCACAGAGACTCTGAACTCCTGGGGTGGGGGAAGGCAGGCTGAGAGAAAGGGGTGCAGCCTCTCTCTTCAATCGGAGGTCTAGAGTCCCAACCCTGGGCCTGGCGTACTCTACTTGTCTTTGCCTGAAAGGTCTAATGCTCTGATGTAAGTAAGATTCTGGTTGGCTTGTCGTGATAACTTTTGATAGACTTTAACGTGGAGTATGTGTACCCCAGGTGTATTTGAAGGGTTGATAAGTTCATTGGGCTTTTGGTATTTCCCATAAATATTCCTTTTAAAAAGTAGTGCTAGAAATGAGACTTATAGAGTTCAGATACAAAGTAGAGTGCAGGGTGGAGGTAAGGCAATTTTGAACTAACGATTCTCCTCTTCCATGGCCGAGCTTTGTCAGAGTATGCATTTGAAGGCCACTTTCATGAAAGCAAAGCAAAGAAAAAACGTTAGTTAGAAATGTTTACTGGTGAAAATGCCCCCTCCTCAACACATTCAAATATAAACAGCTTTTTTCAGCTCTTGATATTTATCTCTAGGATACATCATTAGCTGGAAAGAAAAGAATCTTTAAATAGCAAAAGCAGATAGGTTAGTGTCACTAACTGGTTTAAATGTAATTAGAATGTTTTCTTAAACTCAAAATTTATAGATAACTTTTTTTTTTGTAGAGACAGAGTCTCACTTTATTGTCCTTGGTGGAGTGCTGTGGCATCACAGCTCAAAAGCAACCTCCAACTCTTGGGTTTAAGTGATTCTCTTGCCTCAGCCTCCCAAGTAGGTGGGACTATAGGCGCTCACCACAACGCCGGGTTATTTTTTTGTTGTTGCAATTGTCATTGTTGCTTTAGCTGGCCTGGGCTGGGTTTGAACCTGCCAGCCTGGGTGTGTGAGGAGCACCCTATCGACTGAGCTACGGGTACTGCCTATAGATACAATTTTTAATCAATAAATTTTTACCCAGTATAGCAGAGATATACTAGATAAAAGTTCTGTCAGATCTTTCCCCATGGTATTTATTATTCAATAAAGTACTTAAAATAATTTTATCAGGTACTGTTTGAAATGTTTATTAAAATACCATAAAATCCTCATCTTAAAATATTTAATCTTTTTCTATTAATAAAAAGCCAGTAAAATTTATGTAAAGACCAATCATTTTTCACTGCATCTACTTTTCTTTTTCATTAAAAGTAAAGAAAAAGTCAGATATTGGTTTATTTCCAGAAGAAATGAATTGTCACGAGATCTAACTTTTACATTTAATAATTATTTATCAGACTGTAATATATTTATGTTGTTTTTAATAGAAGGATAGCAATAATAACTGCAATAGGAACTCAATCCAGACAGAGTTTGAGAAAGTCATGCACATAATTTCCTAGTAATTTAATGTGATAGGTCAATAAAAGTTTTACACTTCTTAGAGTAAAAAAACTATTTTGTAAATGCCAATATTTATAACATACTTGTTATCTTTACAATATCTTTCACAGCTTTTTAAACTTAGAATGAAATATTTTAGATAGCAACCTAAAAAGGTGCAAATGATACAAAGTTTTAAAAAATTGGGAGAGGTGCATTGGATAAACACGGACTCATGATTCTGGAGCCTGGAACATGTGGAGTTGGTCCTTGCATGGCTGGGTCAATCGCTGCTATTAAATCAAGTAGTGCATTTTTTTCTCCCTAACTTCCCCCCAAATATATTTCTCAGTTTGTATACTGATCACCATGTACCACTTGGAAAAACAAAAGATTCCACTTTGGAGCTACTATGAGATCCCAGCTTAAACCTCAACTATCCTGTTTTAAAAGTATGGGAATAGTAACTGGAAACTTGGCTGCCTGGGGTTTTAAGAAATCCTGCCTTAAATCAGTTAAAAAAAAAATTAGTCACTTGAATCTTGGCAGAAGCCTTAATTCCCTTGAAATGTAAGGTTTGGGATAGAAAATTACAACTGTAGAACTCACTCACTTTAAGGAGAAAGAAGACAGACGGCATCTCTGTGGATTAACATACGAGCTCCTCTGGGGAAAGGCGGACCTATCCGGAGTGGTGTAAATACAAAGCCAGATGTTCACATTGTCCAGCAAACAGATTTCGAGAGTTAAGCTTTTTTACAAGACTATCCCATGAACGCCTCTATTTTAAAAATGCTTCAATATTGTAAATTATACATCTAATTCTTGAGTTTGACTTATTATTTAACTAAAGGAATTATTAATGTTAATAATAAACAACCATACAACTTAAATATCAGCAACGAATTTGTTAATAAAAGATATTTTAAAACCTTTTTAATGGCGAATGAAATCAATCCCTTTCATTAATTTCTGAATTCAAAAAAAATTTTAAAAGGTAGGTAGCCACCCTGCTGTGTCGTGAGATAGGCTGACCTAATGCCCACAGAAAAGTGAGTGTAATGCCTCATCGTGCTAAATACATATTTTGAAATGGAGAATCTGAATCTATTCCCATTTAACCACTGTTAGTTCTACCTTTAAAATAAACAGATTTAGGTGCAAATAGCAGTGCTGCATTGAAAAGTGATTTAGAACTATGTCAGGGGAAACAATGGTACTGTAATATTTATTTCCTAATTCTAACAAATTATCTAGGTATTCTACGTATCATAAGCCTCAAAAAACAACTAGGATTACTAAATTTTATTCTGGGAATCAGACATCTAAATATATGCTGTTGAGTTGCCAATGATTAAAACCAAAGAGCTTCTATTAGATTTGATTTTATAAATAACAAATATCTAGTTCTTTTTTTTTTTTTTTTTTGAGACAGATCCTCAAGCTGTCACCCTGGACAGAGTGCTGTGGCATCACAGCTCACAGCAACCTCCAATTCCTGGGCTTAAGCGAGTCTCTTGCCTCAGCCTCCCAAATAGCTGGGACCACAAGCACCCGCCACAACACCCGGCCATTTTTTGGTTGCAGCCGTCATTGTTGTTTGGCGGGCCCGGGGTGGATTCGAACCCACCAGCTCAGGTGTACGTGGCTGGCACCTTAGCCTGTTGAGCCACAGGCGCTGAGCCAAATATCTAGTTCTTATGCTAGCTCAGAGCCTTTGGTATAAGATATTTAAGGCTTTTGTGAATGAATAGTGATTTCCTTTGATTCATTAGTTTTCCTGATACATTGCTGGATCAATGGGAAGAGAATCTGAGTGCACTGGGAGCCAGGGTGTTAAAAGGGTCAGAGTATGGGGGAGGGTCAGTGTACCAGTGGTCTCAGTGGGACACAGGAACTGAGTGTGGCAATATTAACACACAGCTCTTACACGGGGAGGCGCCAGGGCCTACGGCAACACCACATGCTGTGTTCCCTTCCACAAGTGTATGAATCTCCTGAGGATCACACCAAAATCGGATTCCAGTAGAAGGTTTAAGTATGAGGCCTGATATCTGTCTTCCTAACAAGCTCCCGGGAGATACCGACCCAGCAGAGCCACTTTGAGAATCAACAGTAATCGCACTGATACTGTTCTTCCTGCCCAGAAATGAGATGGGCAGGTGGGAAGTAGGAGACCCAGGCTTTTGCAGTGAGACTGCTATTAAGCACCTCTGTGAATGAAAATTGTCCAAGGGACCTACTGTCTCCTATAAAGTTGCAGGTTTGGACCACGTAATGCAGCAGGTCCCTTTGGGGTTATAAATATTTATAGATTTTTTAGATAACCTTACTTTTTTTTTTTTTTTTTTTAGGACGGTCTGACTATGTCACCCTCGGTAGAGTGCTGTGGCATCACAGCTCACAGCAACCTCAAATTCTCGGGCTTAAGCAACTCTCTTGCCTCAGCCTCCCAAGTAGCTGGGACTACAGGCACCCACCACAGCACCCAGCTATTTTTTGTTGCAGTTGTCCTTGTCATTCAGCAGGCCCGGGTGGGGTTCGAACCCGCCAGCTTCAGCGTATGTAGCTGACACCGTAACCACTGTGCTACGGGCACCAAATAACCTTACTTCTATTTTAGCTGCTGTCTTCTATGTTTTCTCTCATAAAGGAAAAATCAAGAAAGGAGTTCTTATTGTACTGTATTACTCCCAGAGCTTCTTGTTTAGCTGTACTTTGCATTCTTTGAGCTAAGATGATAGCTATTTCTTGTAAATGCAGATTTCCCTACTCCTCCTCCATAATTCTTAGAACACTATTCAGATTTGTATTTTCCTTTAAGGACATTTCTGGGGTTAATTGTTGCCTACATAAAAATGTAGCTCATTATTCAGAGGAGCTATAATATCTTTAAACAGGAGATGATCCTTTCTTTAAAGCCAATCTCAGAAAATGACCCCTGCTAATGTGGCAATGGTGGGTAATGGTTTAAACTGCCTTTAACAGGGAATAAATCCTTTCCTTTCTCTAAATAGAATTTGAATCAGTTTCCTCCTGTTTATCCCCAATATCAGCGGAGATGACTGAATGGTGCAGACTAAGCTATATGCTCAGTAGTGAGAATTAGAGCAAAATAAAGCTCTCAAAGGCATCCAATGTCTATTAAGTCTAATACTTTTAATTTCTTTGTAGACGAATGCTTCCTGTGACCTCAATGGAAGGATTTATAGGTAATAAGGAGAGGAATATTACACAAAACACGCTAAGCAGTTGCCCATCTTCAAGGGTAATAAAGTTTGAATCCACATCAGTTCTCTGTGTCTTTGCTCAACGGCCTTGAATTGGTTCTCTTCCCAACGGCGTAAGAACACATGTTCAAATTAATACTTAGAGCACCGAAAGCATATCTAAGCAATATGGCTAGGCTCTTTGTTCACTAAGATAATCTTCATAATTTGAGAAGTAAACACCTTTTCTTTTCTTTTTTTTTTTCTGAGACAGAGTCTCCAGCTCTCACCCTGAGTAGAGTGCTGTGGCATCACAGCTCACAGCAACCTCAAACTCTCTTGCCTCAGCCTCCCAAGTAGCTGGGACTACAGGCAACAACGCCCGCCTATTTTTTTGTTTGCAGTTGTCATTGTTGCTTAGCAGTCCTGGGCCGAGTTCAAACCCTCCACCTTAGGTGTATGTGGTGGGCGCCCTTGTCGACTGAGCTACAGGCACCGCCCAAGGTAAACAAACACCTTTCCTTTGAATTGGAGTTACTATCCAGAAATCAGACTCTCAGGGAAGACTGTCTTCCTGAAGCTTATGTATCATGTCTCTGAGTGAGCCTAAAGAAATCAGATTAGCCAACTAGACTGCAAGGTGAAGGAAAGAAGCTTTTGACCAGCAGGAAGAATTTGTGAATAATTGAACTAAGCATTTTGGAAATTACCTAATTAAGGATTAAAGCACTTTGTTTTTTCTGGAATATGTATGACATCTCTTAACTTACTGAGCTCAACAAACAAGTGAACGAACACCAACAATGCCAGTACAATCTATTTTTTTTTTTTATGGAAAGACATCTGCTTTGTAATAGTCAAAAAAAAAAGTTCGAAAACATGTTGTGGGTGAAAGATTTTACCAGTGATCTCTCAAAGGGCATATTCGTAGTGCACGCCTAAACACACACAATACATATACAAACTGACCTTCTGGAATGCCAATCACCCGATTATCTGTTATAATTGTTGGGTCACCATTTTCCAGCTTGTTACCTTTTACAAATATTATCTATAGACGTGCATTCTTAATCAGCAAAAATGATTTGATCGTTATCATCCTCAGCTACTGAGAGTTTCTGGCACTCTGGGAAAGCACACTCCTGACTTCAGACAGTCACTGCTGACTGAGCCTCCTCCGAAGAACGGCCGCTAGTGCCTGTCTGGGCTCATTTACTGCGGAGGCTCCACTGCTGGGAGGATGTGGCTGGAGGACCACAGGGAAGCCTGAGCTGCCCATCCTCTTGGGCGACTGTGAGGTTGAGGAAGTGGTGGGTCTTGACACTCGGTGCAGGCTGGGGACTCTGATTCCTTTTTCAGAGTTGAGTCTTGCCAGGCTTCTCTCTCCATGACGACCCACTGCAGCCGCAGGGGAGGTCGGGCTGCCCTTGCTGAGGGAACATGGGGACAGTGACAACCCCCCGCTGAGCCTCCCGAGCCTCAGGAGCTGCTCCCTGGCTTGACTCAATGCCTCCGTCAGCTCAAAGCGTTCTTCACACTCTCTGCGCACTGTTTCCTGAAGAAAAGTGTTCTGAAAAGAGAAAGGGGAAAGCAGTGCAGCCTTAAATAGTGTACGTAAGCGGAGAGTTAGGACAGAAACCGAGAACTGAACCGGAAATCAGAGGTCTGATATGTGATTGCCTCTGTGAGTCTCTACGTGGGACGGACAAGTCAAAAATGCAAAATACTTATGAAGGTGGAAAGAACTTGAAGACAGCATTTGATTCAATCCTTGTGGTTTGTGGCAGAGGAATCAAGAACTGGAGAGTCTGAGTGACCTGTCCAGGGTCACCTAGATGGTGGGGGGGCGGGGACGGAGCCCAGGACGTCAAGTGCCTGCTACATTAGCATTTTCCCTTCTCTGCCTCATGTCTCGGACGCTGGTCCCAATAGCTAACCTGTGTAGAGTCATGAGATATGTTACTTGATGGTAAAAGCACTGTGATATGTATGATGAACAGGTAAAACTGCTTCAATGATAAGGTTGAAAGAATAACGGAATATAACAGCTGTATCATTTAAACGATAATATGTTACTTATCTCATGTTTTCTCAATGGAACTCAAAGATGCCTACCATTTGCCATTCTGTAGGAAGACATCCCCAAATCAAGAACACCTGCTTTTAACTGCATCCAGCACTTATCAGGTTACTAGTAGCTGTAGTGGACCTAGTCCCTGCCCTCACCAAGTTTGAACAGAGCTGCCTTTTATGCTAATAGCATCTGGACCCCAGGTGGAAGCTGTGGGGTTTAAGATAAAGAACTTTTAATAGACCTTTCTGGAGGACAGTGAAGGGTGGAATCTCACTTGGTGGGGATACACTGGAGCAAATTTAAGCTTCAAATGTGTGATTGGACCAGAGATCATTAAGACTCTTTTTAAATTCTAAGAGTCCATGTTTCTAGTTGAGGAGTTACCCATCTTTCAACTATGGGGTTCATCAAAATTACTTCAAGGCCCATGGTAAAAATGAGGTCTTGGATTGCCCCAGTATCCTGATGTTCATGTTTGCAGAATGTCAAAAAAGAGGTTGAAAAGTAAACAATTCGAAGTAGGTGCTAATAAGTAAACATGATTTGAAAGGTTATATGTCATAGAATTCATCAACTCCAGATGAATTTCCATCAGGGTAGCTTGTTTGTAAAAGTGGCCAAGGCATTCCTGACTCTCAGTGGAAAATCCTCGCTAGGGGCTGACTGGTTCCTCTGCTGTCAGTGGAGCTAAGTAACAAAGCTCTAGAGAAAGGAGCATCTTCCTGGCTTTGAGTTTCTTGTGATCATGGACCAGCACTCTATTCCATCCCGAATTTGGTAATCAAAATCGAGGAGTAGGGAGCAATTCCAGATCAACCAGATGCACAGTAATTTTCTATGAAATCAGCTGCACATCTGGGTCAAACAAAGCCTCATCTTTTACATATGCTGTTTACATACCTACATGATTCAGATACTTTTAAAACATGAATTAACCACTTGCTACCCATCACTTTTTTTTTTAGAGGAATTGGAGAGCAAGGATGGTATTTGCGGCTTTATCACCTGGTTCTCATTAGCTCTACCTGAAACACTCACTGAGAAGGTGGAGGGGCAGGATCAGAGAGGAAGAGTAATTCAACTGCTCCCAGCAATTATATTTGGCAGAGACAGTGAAGCTGAGCCTGACTGTAACTTGCTGAGAGAAACCAAGTTCTGAGGTGGTGGAGCCCTGCCCAGCTCCAGAGCCCTGCTCCATGCTGCCTACACCTAAATTAGTTATCTAATTCATTACATCCACCACCATCTTGGGGCCATCTTATTCTGGGATGCTGAAATCATAAAAAACAGTAAGACATTTTTATTTGGTTTTGCCTGAGTTTTCTAAACTCTATCAATCACAAGTGTCTTTTAAGAGGGGAAAAATCCAATGTATTATTTTTATTTTCCACTAGTAGAAGCTAGCAAGCTGGCAAAATACATTGGAGTAAATTATTTCAGTGGTTTTCAATAAGCTAGTATAAAAATACCCTTGATTAAGAAGGGTATTTTTCTTATTTTATGAGGAAGCTTATTTTATTTGAATATGTAAAATAAATGGAGAGCATGGCTCGGCGCCTGTGGCTTAACGGGCTAAGGCGCCAGCCACGTACACCTGAGCTGGCGGGTTCGAATCCAGCCTGGGCCCGCCAAACAACAATGACGGCTGCAACCAAAAAATGGCCGGGCGTTGTGGCGGGCGCCTGTGGTCCCAGCTACTTGGGAGGC
>CAUYON010015025.1:0-25637 GCA_963573935.1 Arctocebus calabarensis
TATACGCAGGAACAGTAAGTGTTAGATAATTGCACGACTTTGTCTATCCCAATTATCCACTGAAAAGCTCAAACTTATGGCCCGCCCCCTACTACTCTGTGCACCAGAGTAGTAACACCTTATTGGCTGTTCTACCATCCCAACACCTCCCCTAACTGAGACTATATCAGATGCCCTTGTCTTCTGCTCTCTCTCTCTTTTCTCTCTCATCCCCCCCTCAGGTGTCTCTCCTCTCCTCTTCTCTCTCTCTCCCTTCTTCTCTCTCTCCTCTCCTCTCTTTCCCCGTTTCTCTCTCTCTCTCCCCTCCTCCTTAATGCTGCTCTGCAGCTTCCTCCACCAATAAAGACCTTTTGTACAAAAAAAAAGAGAAAGAAATACGTCTCTCTATATTTATTACTATTTATACTTACTAAAACACTAAAAGTGTTTTGACCTTACTTAGATTTGCAGGCATTTTATATTAGCATTGTAACATAGATATAGATATATAGACAGCAAAATTTATACCCAAAGTATTAGTTGGTATCATTAAGAAAACAATCATAACAATAATTTTAATATTTTATTAAATTGCAGTGATTTAGTTTGTGTTTAGTCAGCATTCTTTTTTGCAAAGTCTATAAGGAAATCTAATTATGTTTTAAAATTCAGTTAATAAGAAAAAAACAAATATACCAGAGAAGACTATTGTGAATTGGTTGTCACATTTTATTAACCCAAGTAATGTCTGAGATTTTATCATAAAATGTGTTAACTCAAAGCAAAGAAATAATAACTACAGATATGAGGTTGGATAATTAAGTTTATGATCTCATCCTAGAAAAAAATGCTACATATCTCATGATCAATATTACTAGGGTCACCTTTGACTGTGATAGTATTCCCCTTGGGATGATATGGACCGATACCAGTGTCTAATCCACCCTTCAGAGGGCTGGTTCTAGGATAAGTTCACTAATTTAATTGTCAGGCTTCTCGTATGAAGCCAGCTCTGGCCCCATTCCAGAGAAAGAGTTTCAAAATTTCTATGGAGGGTGGACTAGGCATTGGCATCAGTATATGGCTTCCCAGGAGGAGTACTTTGAAGGTGACATGAAGACAGTCAGCAATGATGTAGCACTTCTTCTAAGATTAGTTCACGAACTTCATTGTCTGACCTCGCAGCCCATCTTTGACTACCTAGGCTAACTAACTGTACCTGTAGAGTATACAGTTTTTTCCAACAATGCAATAATGATCTTTATAACATATAACATTTTTTATTTATGCAGCAACAGTGATAATAGCACCTTTTCACAGAGTGTCACTGTGATTAAGTGATTTAATGTGTAAAACACTTGAATAGTTCATGATGCAAAGTAAGTGATCACTAAATTCGCCAATTATGATTGTTGCTATTTCAATGTAGAAATGCACTTCAAGAGGCACATCTCCTAACAGAGGTGTAGGCTCACTATTTTCTGAGCCTGTGTACTTCTGTTATGTATCAGAGGAACGAAGTGGGAAATCAAACCCTCCTTTTGCACAGATGCCCTTTCACTGAGAAACATACTGTACATCACTTCCAAGACTTCTCAGAATTGCACTCTTACAAAGAAAAACACAAGTTCCATAATCGTGGGCTCTAAGATATGAAACTAAGAATAGTAGAAATAGATACTTTAAAAAAAAAACTGTTCTAAGAGAATTTGTCAATTTGTGGTTTGAATGAACAATTGTGAAAATTATTCTTGGCCACCATTGTCAACAAATTTTGCCCTGTTGTCCTAAACTATTACAAAGGAGTGAGCTGAAAAAGGCTATAGGAGAGTCATTAGTAGCCTGCAGGATACTGGGCAATGTTACTGCCAAAAAACCAATGACCAAAATTTCAGTAAGCATGAGTGTGACTTATGACTTCTGGAAATGATGAAATAACATATTGCTTCTGGGTTTCCCATGCGGTATTTATCTTCTTCTAGCACTGACCATATATAAAATTGATACTAAAGACAAAGCAAATTTATATATTGCATATGTAGGATACCAAGATACTGCTTGGTATACAAATTTCTCAGCGGCGACAATCATGATTAAGGCAGGCCAAGCATATCAACTGTACTATTTTGATGCTAAAATATTCTTTTGCTTAATTGTCTGTTTCTCTACATAGATAATTCTAACATGACTTTCTTCTTTTTTGAGTTTTTAATTTTTCTTAAGATGTTTTTCTAGGTGTATACTACCCTTTAATTTAATAGACCCTTGATGTCTGTAGAGGGGATTGTGCATGTGAAGGAAAAGGAAGGATGTCAATATCTTGAAAGAAAATAGCATGCATGTAATGTGTTCTGCTTCCTGGTGAAGATTTGATTTGTCTAGGGGAAAGCCAAACATTTTGAATTATTTCATTGCTGTGGCACTCAAAGGTACAGACTCTGGTGAGCATTACAAGTGTTTCTCAAAATATATGTAACTTACAAACTTTAATATCAACTCTTCAGGTTATTTCTCCTGTCTTCTGACTTGGGAGCAAATAGGTTACTACCTCAGAATAACTGAGGATGAAGATGAAGGAAACAGTAGCCAGAAAATTCTGGAGAAATAATTTCATTGTAGCAAAAATTTACACAACAATATAAACTCACATAATTGTGTCAAAACTCAAACTCTGCATTAGAAATGACCTTTTGCACATGCATAACCCAAGGCTTGAAATAATTGAAAGAACATGTTTGGACCTAGGTCTCTTGACTGCCCAGTCAGTGTGCCTCACATTCATTTCTTCACTCAAAAGGTCGTTGATTACTCCATTTTATACACTGTGCCGGGGAATGGAGATATAATTTTGAACAAAAGTTATATACAGTTTCTTCCCTCAATAGTTTGATTGGTGCTTAATGAAATAACCATATTTTAATTTTTATTCATATTTTATAACCAAGACCTCTACTATTAAAGATGATCTGTGGTAGGGCAGCTCCTGTGGCTCAAAGGAGTAGGGCTCCGGCCCCATGTGCTGGAGGTGGCGGGTTCAAACCCAGCCCTGGCCAAAAACTGCAAAAAAAAACCCAAAGATGATCCGTGGTAAAATTAAGAAAATATTTAAATATTTGATCAAATCACATTGACAAAAATCTAATTTGAGGCTCTAAAGAAGTAGAGAAAGCTGGGCAGTGCCTGTGGCTCAAAGGAGTAGGTGACAGGTTCAAACCCAGCCCTGACCAAAAACTGAAAAAGAAAAAAAAATAGAGAAAGCTGCAAGCATTTTGCATTTTATTTTATTAGGATATATTGTTAGCCAGTGATTTTCAACCAGTGTTCCAGGGCATACAGGTGTAGGTGAGGGAATTTTAGGTGTGCTATGAAAATTTTTAAAGAGCATTGATTATTCTTTTGAAAATTATTTTCAAAAGAAGTTCAAAGTACAGTAAGTATATTCATTTTTTTACTCTTCATCTGGGGTGTGGTCAACATAATTTAAGTGTGTCATGGAATTTTAATTATAGGTTCAAGTGTGCCATGAGAGGGAAAAAACACTGCCTTAGCCAGTAAGGCATATGTTTTGTTATTATATGCAAATATAAAATTTTTAATTGTCTTATCAAGATAACCCAACCGTATAAAACTTAGATGGCTTTTTAAAAAACTTGTTGATTTGGTTTACTTTTCTGATATAAAAAAGATTGGTAAGCATACATTATACATTTCCAGTTACATGTTGTATGTCCTCTCCAATAACTGCTGCTAATTTGGTTTCATATGATATAGTTAGCAAGAAGTTTTCTTGAGACTGGGATTTACACTTCTGTTTTAAAGTCACGTTGCATCAAATTTTAAGTGAAGAGAGAAGAGTCTTGACTATCAAAGCTCACATAAAGGCGTCATGACAAAATGATGTAAATCAATGGTTAATCTCCCCAAATTATCTTTGTATAATTTTCTAGTCTTGTTGTTTTTATTGACACATTGTAATTATACATACTTAAGGTACACAATTTGATGTTTTAATAAGTATATGTTGTATAAGGGTCAAATCAAGGTTATCCATTTCATATTTAGATTTGAAAAATAAGATTTTGTATCATAGAACCAGTGAGTGGAACAGTGGATATGGGAGGTGGAATAAGGAGAGTACAAGGAGAGGTTGGTCAGGGGGTACAAAGGTACATTATCTTTGACATTTTAATACACAACATTTAATACAAACCTGTATAATATAGGAAATTGTTCCTTTCATTGTTTAACTTAGAAAATGCAATTTTTATGCATGTGTAAACTAAATTATATTAATCAACTCCAATAGACAGGATAAATAATGGTTTTGAAGTAAATTGAGGGCTTTCCAAAGAAGTTATTTTCATCAACACAAAATATTAGTTATATACCTCTTCATTGTCTCAAGTAAAGGCCCAAGGCTTCATATCTAAGATCACTCCTAAAATAGTCAACCAAATTTGTGATAACTTAACAATTCTTAATCTGAATATTGAGGAAGTGGAGTTTAACAGTCTTTTGCTATTATCCTAGTGAACCTTATGAGTGGGATTTGAACCTAAGTATGGTCTGTCAGGGTAGGTTTCTCTTACAGCAAATGCCAATGTCATTTAGGAACATATTGAATAAAGGTAATTAAAATGTCCGTTGAATGAATGCAGGTTAACTATAGCTATGTAATTTGTCATTCTTATTTCCTTCATGTTCTCCTCTTGGCCTTAGATTAGTCTCCTTTAAATGCTTTAAGGTGAACTTTTAGAACAAAGTCTCAGTGTGATTTTTTCTTTATTGTTAAATTTAGATGGTCTGTGCTTGGCTTAGTGGAGAAAGTTAAAAGAAAAAGCTGATTGCTTCATCCTTCCCCCTTCCTTCTTTTCTCTCTTTTCCCCTCCATTTCTCTCCCTTTCCAATAGAATAAACATTTATCATAAGAAAGATTTTTGGGCTATGAAATTCTCTCTCTCTTTTTCTTTCTCTTTTAAATGGCAAGAAATTTCCTGTTGCAAAACTAAAATAAAATGCTCCCAGTGTTATGGGACATAGAAATGTAAAAAAGATAGGTCACAGAAAAGACAATTAACAGAACAGCCAACTCAAAAAGAAAACTAATAGACAAAAATATTAGATGCTTATTATAGAGGAATTACTATCATATCATAATTTATAATTTAACATTTATTGTATATACTTACCAAGAAAATGTATATACACTGTATAAAATACCAACATGATACTTTGAAGAACTGGAAAAAATAGTTCTTCATTTTGTATGGAACAATAAAAAACCCATATAGCCAAGGTGATAAAAACAGAGCCAGAGGCATCACCCTACCACACTTCAGGCTATATTACAAGTCCATAGTAACCAAAACAGCATGGTATTGGCACAAAAATAGGGACATAGACATTTGGAAATGAATACAAAACCAAGAGATGAAACTATCTCTTACAGCCATCTTATCTTTGATAAACCAGACAAAAGCATAAACTAGGGAAAAGAATCCCTATCCAATAAATTGTGTTGGGAGAACTGGATAACCACATGTAAAGGACTGAAATTAGACCCACGCCATTCACCACTTACAAAAATTGATTCAAGATGGATAACAGATTTAAATCTAAGACACGAAATGATAAAATTCCTAAAAGAAAGTGTGGGAAAACTCTTGAGGATATCAGCATGGGGGAAGGTTTTACGAAGAAGACTTCTATAGCAATTACAAGAAAATAAAAACAAACAAATGGGACTTAATTAAACTGAAAAGCTTCTGGACAGCTATGATACAACAAAGCAAATAGACAAATTTCAGAATGAAAAAACTATTTGCATGTTATAAATCTGAAAAAAGTGTGATAATTACATAATTTTGTGTGTGTGTGATCTACAAAGAACTCAAATTAATCAACAACAAAAAAGCAAGCAAACCCGTCTATCACTGGGCAAGAAATATGAACAGAACCTTTTCTGAGGATGATGGATGGCTAACAAAAATATGAAAAAATGCTCATCATCCCATTCACAGTATCACAGAAATACAAATCAAAGCCACCTTGAGATATCAACTAACCCCAATAAGATTAGCCCACATCAAAAAGTCCCGAAGTTGCAGATGCTGATTGCCTGTGGAGAGCAGGGAGCACTTTTACACTGTTGTTGGGACAGCAAACAAATGCAGCCTCTTGGGAAAGAAGAATGGAGAATCCTCAAAGAACTCAAGTTAGATCTCCCATTTGATCCCACAATCCCAGAAGAAAAAAAAAATCTTTTTATCATAAAGACATTTGTACTAGATGGTTTATCATCATTCAATTTATAATCACCAAGATGTGGAAACAATCTAAATGCCCATCAACTCAGAAATGGATTAACAAACTGTGGTATATGTGTACTACAGAATACTATTCAGCCATAAATAAGATGGTGACTTCATATCTTCTGTATTAACTTGGATAGAGTTAAAATATTCTTCTCAGTAAAGTATCACAAGAATGGAAAAGCAAATATACAGGGTACTCAATACTAATAAGAAGCCAGTAGACAATCTAACTCACATTCACATAAGAGAAAAACTCATTTCAATTCAAGATGGGAAAAGGGAATGATGGAGGTACTATGGGGGGTGTTCGGGTGCTCTCACTTAATGGACACATTAGGGGTAGGGGTGCATGGCACACTTATTGGGTGCAGGACACAACTACAAGAGGGACTCTACCTAACAAATTCAAATATTGTGCCTGGTTGTTAGTACTCTCATATTAATGTGAAATTTAAAAAATACAGACATATATGTATATGTATGTATTTAAACCTAGTAAGGTAAAAAATAATAGTTCACAAGTGATGTGAAAGAAAACTTTGAAATTTTTAGGCATATGATCTGTATTACTATATCTTTTACAATAAAAAACATATTCATGGCTTGGGCCTACAGTGCAGTGGTTATGGCGTCAGCCACATACTCCAAGGGTGGCAGGTTCACACCAGGCATGCTCCAGCTAAACAACAGTGACAACTGCAACAAAAAATGGCCAGGCATTGTGGTGGGTGCCTATAGTCCCAGCTACTTGGGAGACTGGGGCAAGAGAATCGCCTAAGCCCAGGAGTTGGAGGTTTCTGTGAGCTGTGACGCCACAGCACTCTACTGAGGGTGACATAGTGAGACCCTGTCTCAAAAAAAAAAACAAAAGTGTACTCATGCATTATTACTATACCTTTAAAATATTAATTAATTAAACTATATAACTGATATATAATAAGTAAATAAACATACACTTTATATGTTACTTTCATATAAAAAGTATTTTACTCACTATTTTCAGCAAACCCTTTCACTCTCTTCAAACAATCCTACTTAGGTAGATTTAAAGAACATATTTAACCTGAGTAGATCCTAACATTGTATTCTATTCATGTTGTATATTCAAAATAAAAATAACATCTATAGCAACACTAACAATTCTGCTTCAGCAAGGCTTATTCTTTCCTAAATGTGGAATCATAGGTCACTGATTTATAAAGAAGGAAATCAGTTAAGCTGTAGAGGACTCACTGGGAAAACTTTGATATTTGCTGTAGTTTAGGGGACAAGTCTTAAGATTTTTCTCCTTTATTTCTTCAACCTCACTTTATGGAACTATGGAAAAATCCACAGATTGTATTATCTTAGATATCGATGAGTTTGAAGCAAAATAATAAAAAACTTGCATAATTTTAAATTTTACCTTTTGACATATTGTGACTCTAATTATAAATAGACAACATTGACATGTAATGGCTTGTTTTCACTGGCATAAAATGTGTTCAATATGACTTGTATAGTCATTGGGATTAAATTCAAAAGACTTCAGTAAGATAGACATTGAAAAGTTATGCTGTAGGTTATACTTTATTCTATCAGCTGAATTTATTTTAAATAAAAACTTTAAGGTTAAAGTTATTATTATTATTTTTAGAGACAGAGTCTCACCTTGTCACCCTTGGTCACAGCTCACAGCAACTTCCAGCTCTTCCTCAACCTCCCCAGTAGCTGGGACTGCAGGCGCCCACCACAATGCCAGGCTATTTTTTGTTGTTGTTGTTGCAGTTTGGCCAGGACCGAGTTCGAACCTGCCACCCTTGGTATATGGGGCTGGCGCAAGAGGATCGCATGAGCCCAGGAGTTTGAGGTCGCTGTGACACCAGGGCACCCTAACCCAGGACTACAAAAGTAAGACTCTTTCTCAAAAAACAAACCAAAAATAAAAGTAAAGTAATTTTTTAGAAAAGAAAAAAAGTGAGGTGACTATTTGTATAAAGAAAAATAAAATCCCCTTCTCTTTCAACCAGTGTAACATTTCAAGGAAACATATCTTTATTATGGATTTTCTTAACTAGCAGAACTTCCTTGTTGGGTATACACTTTTTCCCAATGTATAAAGGTATACATTTTTTCCCAAAGTGAAAAGAAAGGCTAATTATATATTGTTTTTTACTACCTTGTTTGACATCATGTAGGGCTTATATTTTGTAAAGTCTAAAGGTCTTCAGTAATGACTAGATTCTCCCAATAAAAAGTAATTTACAAGAATTTTGAACCTATAAGTCGATCTGCCAGGTGATGCATTGCCAGCACAAAAAGAAAATCAAATGTGGGCTCTCAGAATCTGTATTACTCAAAGCATCCAGTAGATGGAAGCCTTTTCCCTTTAAAACTTAAAACTGCTTCAAGAGCTTGCATGCAGTTGAACTTGCTATTCCTGAAGAAAGAGTAACTGGAAATAACTGGGAAAAACAGTTGCTCTCTTAAAACCACAATTTAGCTGATTTGTAAATGGTTGGAAAATTGCATTATCAAAGTCAAGTTATTTGGACCCCCCCATGAGGTGAATTAGAAAGGGAAGAATAAACTGATTGATTATTGAAGCCAGGCTCTAGATGGCCGCACAGACAAAACTTTTGTTTATCTTCCTACATTCCTGTCCATGTTCTTATTGCCCTTTTCAGGATAAATCCCCCAGTTTGCTGGAAGGACTTCATCCCAAACCTCCATCAGCAGAAGAGGATATTCTATATTAGATGTTCTGGGGAGGAGCAAAGGAAAGTAGTGAGGAGTTCCTCCTAAGGGCAATTCTCAATTGCACAGCCTGGCTGAGTTTCCTCTTTGTCCCTGTGTGTAGTAGCTTCGGTCTTCTCTTGGGCTGGTCATCTCTCCCTTCTTATCAGAGTCTGGAGTACTATCTCCGAGAACACGCATAGACTCTCCTTACACTTGACTGTCCAAGAAATGAATGATTGTATTCCAAATAATTAAACAGATTCAATCATTAAGATGAATTAAATTACTACTTTCTATTAGATTGTTTATTTAGAGATAATCTCACTTTGTTATTTGGGCTAGAGTGCCATGGCATCAGTGTAGGTCATAGCAACCTCAAACTCCTGGGTATAAGTGATCCTCCTGCTTTAGTGTCCTGAGTAGCTGGACTACAGGTGTGCACCACCACTCCCAACTAATTTTTCTACTTTTAGTAAAGACTGGGTCTCATTTTGCTCAGGGTGGTCTCAACTCCTGATATCAAGCAATCCTTCCACGTTGGCCTCCCAGAGTGCTAGGATTAAAGGTGAGCCACTGTGCCTGGTCAGCTCCATGTCTATTTAAAAAAAAATACTTAAAACAGAAGTTGTTTTTAAAAAGTCTTGGAGCATTTTAACATTCAGTATAAGAAAGTGTTTTTGCCAGTTCAAACTTCAATATAGAATCAACACTTTTCAGGAAAGCCACTTCTTTAGGAGGGTCTGTTGAGTGGTTTTTCCAAGTTGAACTAATGAAATAATTATGTTCAATGTCAACCTCTACTATTGTAGCCACTGTTCTAGAAATCAGCATTACACACTTTCCACTGTATTGCAGCGTAATTAGGTAACAGTTCCCATGGCCCCTTTTGCTTACTCAGGTTTGAAGTTTATAGTTAAACTTTAATTTAAAGGCTTATCTCTGGCAGTGGCTTATAACTGTTACAATCTCTCACCAGTTTTTTTTTTTTTTTGTACTAAGCAAGAATCATCAGCTCATATTTCATTTAAAACTTATTTAACTGTCCCCCATATGCTTTTAAGGACAAAAAGGTAACTATGCTAAATTAAGATTTGAAAAACCAGAGCTACATCAACTTCTCTAGGCTATTAGTATATAAGTATACCTTTTTCAATAGACAAATCTGGGTAAAATATTTGGGTGATATTTACTGACTATTGAAAATTCACCACATATTCAAATGGCTTCTAGCAATAAAGACAAATCATATTGCCAGTTTGCAAAATGGAAATTTTTATCTCCCAAGTACAGAGAAAATTTCTATAGTGTACAAGTCAGGAAAGGGGAAGAAGAGAAAGGGAAAAGACTGTAAGTAAAGATAGTACTGTGTTTGTAACTGCTGAACTACGTCAGCTGACAGGTCTGAAGAAAAACTGATAAAAGGTTGTAAGGCGCTGTAGCATGTTTTGAAGACAATCTTAGCCTCGCAGCTAAAGAGACTGAAAATTACACTCAGATAATACAAAATCTGTGTTCATGAATTAAAAAAAGCAAAAAACACAAACAAAACCCATAGAGCCCTGAGTATCTTTGTTATTGTTCAGTCTCTGTTTAAAAGATCCTTAACAGTTTTAAAAACAGTATTCCTGCCATACTTGTAAACTAATATGACAAAGCCAAGGCCAGATTTGGGCCCCAAACAACAGAATGTGTGTTGTTACTATCTGTGATTCAAACCTGTTTTTATTCCTTTTGACTTAATAGTTATATAAGCCAAAGCAATTAAAAAAAATAGTGGAAACATGGATGCTTATTTATTTTAAAAGCAAGTATGATGCTTATAAAAGATTTTGTGGGGCAAACCGTCCTCTGATGGGCTTCTCTGTCTATCCCTTGCTTGTGGTCTTCAACAAGGAATCCGTTTTTCTGGACATCATTTTTCGTGGTATTAACTAGGCAATCAGCCTTCAAAATTTTGAATTTGAATTTAAAATTATATTCAACTCTTAATTATTAAGACATGGACAGACAGAAGCAGACAAAAGGAACAGAAAAAGCATGGTGTTATTTAAATGCAAGCTTCAGTTTAAACGGTGAGTACATACATATAACTTTAATTTTGTTACAGTATAGCTTGTATTTAATTGGTACTAAAACAGCTAAGTTCAATGCTTTTCTTTTTCTTTTATAATTAGTGTATTCCCTCATAGGTTGTGCCAGATGCCATAGTCTGGCATCAGCATCTGGTAATAAATAATAAAGTGCTGAAACTAGACTATAAAATTTGTAAACTTGAGGAATTCTTTTTGCACATTATTTATTTTTTATAATGTTTTCATGACTCTAATTGACTTAGGCATTAAAATACTTGGTAAAATGTTTTGATTCTTTTAAAACCAAAATTCAATTTTAGCTTATCTTAGCTCCTAGAAAAGAAGTCCTTTAAAATAATGTGTTTCAAAAAATAATTTTAGACATAAAATTAATAATTAAATAAAACACAAGTCAATCTTTTAACTTATTTTAACATTATTATATTAAAAATGGAAAAATAGCAAATGGATTTTATAACAGTTTAACGATTTGAGTTGGTTTTGTTTAAAAACAAGGAACAATGCATGCACATGGTGAAAACTCAAATATGCAAAAAATAAGAATGTAATAAAAACGTACAATCCTACTGCTCAGAAATAAGCATAGATGACATTTTAATCACATTTCTTTTCAGTATCTATTTTCTCCATGTAATTTTTTAGCTAGATGAAAACATACTCCAGTTTGCATTTAGTTTTTTTTTTAATATTTTGCCTCATTTTTAAAGCATTTTCTTAATGAAATTCATCTTAGAAATAACTGTGATGGCTACTTGATAATATATCTAATAGATATACCATGATTTAGTTGATTGATCCCCTACTGTTGATTGTCAGGTTTCACCCCTGTATAATATTATAAGTAACCTCAGGATGAATGCATTTGTACATAAATATTTGTATGAATTTTGTAACAACTTACAAATCTCTTTCTTAATAGGGCTCCAGGGACCAATAATCTGTTTTTGATTGTCTCTAGTCATTAGGAAATCAATTAGTAAAGCAGAGGGAATAGTGGATTCTTCCACTATTTGGAGGCATGACCCATTTGGATTATTAAACTGAGCAAATTCCATTCTCTCTGGATAATTTTCAAATTAGTGTGACCGTGCTATGTTACTCAATTTCATGGTTTCTTGGAAGTTTTTAATTATCCATTCATTTTGCAAATCCAGGTAACTTTCTTATGATCTAAAAAATATAAATGCTTATTTTTTATAAAGCCATGAAGCTTTGGAATCTTTTTAAAGTTGTCTGTCTGAATTCTTCATTGACAAATAACCTTTTATATTTTCTACTCTTTTGTTTGTTTCTTTGTTTATTTGTTTGTTTGTTTTAGAGGGTGGTGAGTCAGGGTTAGGGGAATAGACCAGACTTCAGCTGGTGGGGGCTGAACTGGGTGGTCACTGGGTGGCAGCGATGGGTATGGGACTCTCCAGAGAGGCTTAATTTGAAAGAAGAGTTTAGGGAGGGAAAGCAAAGAAGAGCTTGTCTCTTTACAGGTGAACAAACTTGAGACTTGCATATAATTAGAAGTGGAAAGGAGAAGACTGTAGAGGGAGAATGGACAGAAGTGATGATGGGGAAAGTGAAGGAAGGTGCTGGCTATGCAGCTAGGGTGAAAGGAACAAGGATTAAGCTTAGATAACATCACTGGCTTTAGAATCTCAGATGCAGTCTGCGGTTCTATTAGGGATCTCAACCAGAATCTGTTTGTTTGTTTTTAGACAGAGCCATACTCCGTCACTCTGGATAGAATGCCATGCCATCGCAGCTCACAGCAACCTCAAACTCCTGGGTTTGAGCATCCTCTTGCTTCAGCCTCCCGAGTAACTGGGACTACAGGTCTGCATCTCTACACTTAGCTAGTTTTTCTGTTTTTAGTAGAGACAGGGTCTCACTTTTGCTCAGGGTGGTCTCCAACCTGTGGGCTCAGGCAACCCACCCACCTAGGCCTTCCAGAGTGCTAGGATTACAAGCGTAAGCCACTGCGCCTGGCCAGTATATTTTTTACTCTTTCTACTATGTTGTAATAAGCTGTTGAATACTATTTTATAATTTTAGGCAATAAATTTCCATCTTAGGTATGTATTCGTCTATAAATTTCCATCTTACGAATGTATTTGTCTATATCAAGTGTAAGTACTTAAACTTGTGTTTTCAAACTTTGGAAAGCTCTGTATTGAAAAGACCATTTATTCTTATCTAACTAAATACAGGACAGATGAGTATTTTGCTACACATCTTGCCCATGTTCTTGATCTTAATGGCCCCAAAGATTAATCTTTCTATAGGAAATTAAGATTTCATTAAAACACTAATGTTTTAAAGACAGCCTTTTAAATCATAAAAAATGTCGAAGATATATGGAATGCAGAACACTTTTAAAAATAGGTTTGAAAATGCACTTAAAAAGAAAAATCAAAAAACGGAAGGACTTGTTTCATACATTTCCCCCACACAGGATCATATAGCTGCAAACTAGTCACGAAGAATTCCTTCAGTGGTTAAAAATGAAAGTGCTCACCTTTGTTACTAGAAGACATAAGCCTAAATTATGTAGTTTCTGTCCTGTCTGCCCTCCTAAAGGACTTTCCTCTTGCTGTTATTCCCTCTTTATCTTAAAGCCCCAGTTTCTCTCCATCTCTACTGGATTCTCGTCATGAGTACTTACATTTCCTCTTGTATTTCCTACTAAAAGTACAATCAAAATGACAATAATAACAACAAAAAATTTCCCAACTTCACGCTGCATGGTTACACTTCTCTCCTACACAAACACACACAAACACATCTAGAAACATTTGCTTTTAATTGTCATTCTTGATGGTGGCAGCAATGTTCGAATTCATATTAGAATTACCTGGGAACTCTTTAAAACTACTCTAAGCTTCAAAGACACTTTCCAACTCCACCACCTATTCTTAGCTAGAGGTTCTGATTTGAGTGATTTAAGATTAGACTGATATAGTATTGGGCATTGGTAATTTTTAAACATTTACGGGTGGATGGAGGACTGAGAAACATCTGTCTATAATCTCTTTCCATTTTCCCACTTCCCCTTTTGTCTTCAAACTGCTCTAAGGTGGTTCCATCAACACCACTCTGCTGAAACTCCAGTAAGCAAGGATACAATCACTTCCATGAAACCAGGTCCCATAGTCGCATCTTTGATCTTGGCTTACCTTCTCAACCACATTTCACACAGGCGCTATTCCCTGCCTGCCAGCTTATCTTTCCTGATCTCCCAACACTGCACTCTTCTAGCTTTCTTTGTACCACTACGGCCACCCCTGGTTGCCTTTTCTGGTGCCTCGTCTTACGCTGGCTTTCCAATTACTAATGTGCTGAGCCTCAATTCTGAGACTGTTTCAGTGTGAAGTTTCTCCACATGGAATCTCATTTAGTCAATGGACTTGAATACTATTTATATGCAGATAACACTCAAACTTTTAACACTAATCTTGACTTAACTCAGGATTTATTTGGTACCTACACTTGAATATCTGGGAGGACAACTCAACCAATGGAAAACAAATCCCAAGATCGAGCTTCACCTGACCCTAAAATGTTTGTTCTTCAGTCTTCTCCATTTTAACAAATGGTAGCTCATAACTAAAATTTAGACTTGACACTTCTATTTCTCTTACGATTGGCCTTCCACCCATTCTGTTAGCCAACCCAGTTGACTCTATCTCTATGGAACAACCTAGTCCAGCTTGCTTCTGCCATGCCTTTTGCTACTGCCCTCCTCCAAGTTCTCCTTTTGAGTGTGAAGTTCTCCTAACTGTGTCTTCTTCCTTTAACTACTCTTCTGAGTAGTTTTCTTATATGCTCTTTCTATTTTACACTCAATATTCTACAGAGACCTCATAGTGAATTTTCAAAATGCAAATAATATTTTTGTTAAAATAACCATCCCATCCTTGAGAGTCACTTAAAATCAATCTCCCTAGAATAGTTTGGAAGACACTGCATGGCCTATTTCCTTTCTATTTTATCAATCCCTCCTCAATAATTATACTTTATTAGCTGCTATGGCACTGCTTTGTTTCTCTCCTAAATCTCACACATCAAAACACTAACCTCTGATATGACTATATTTAGAGACACAGCCTTTAGGAGGAAATTAAAATTTTAAAAGGTCATAATGATGGGGCCCTAACCCAACAGGATTTGTTGCCTTATAATTTCCAAAGTGTGATATGTGTCAAGACTTTGGAGCAGTGTGAGTCAAATGAGAATGATCAGATGAGAACCAAGGTGATCTGTCAAGACACTGGGCAGGAATTTAGTATCTCTCTCTCTCCACACATACTGTGAAGAATTTATGTGAGCACACAAAGAGAAGCCTATGAATCAAGAGAAGATATCTCAAAATGAAATATACCTTGCTGACATTCAGTTCTTAGATTTCTCAGTCTCTGTAACTCTGAGGAATAAATTTCTGTGCTTACGCTAACCAGTCTACAGCACTCTGTTATGGCAGCCTTCTTCGATTTGGATGCTGATCCCCTGCAAACTTCGTGTTAAAACCTAATCTTCCATATGGCTGCATTGACATTTAAGAGGTGAATGGGTCATGAGAACACTATCCTCATGGATGGATTAATCTGTCAATGGATGAGTGAATGAATAAATAAATGGGTTAAAAGATTTATGGGTTGTCTTGGTAATGGGACTGGGGACTTTATAAGAAGAGAGAAACTTAGGCTAGCAGGCACAGCTCCCTCATCATGTGATGCCCAGCACAGCCCAGGGCTCTGCAAAGAGTCTCCACCAGCAGGAAGGCTGTCACCAGATGCAGCCTCTCAGTCGTGGACTTCCCATCCTTCATGGCTGCAATGTATGCACGTACCCAACTTTGTCTGATCTTGGAGGCTAAGTAGGGTTGGGCATAATTAGTACTTGGATGGAGGAAAACAATTTATTTCTTAAAAAGTACCCAATTTCAGATATTCAGTTATAAGCAACAGAAAATGGATCACAGAGTCCAGGCAGACTAATACAGAGTTTTCTCTTTCCCTAGAAAGATAAAGTTTATCCCTATCTTGTGATCTTGCACTAACTGTATCTTCTTCCTTTAACACCCTCTCCCAGATCGTTCCATGGCTGCACTTGCTCATCATTTCAAATGTCGCTTTCTCACAGCGACCTTTCTGAACCATTCAATCTAAAACAGCCAACTCCTCTACTTTCTTTTGTCTTATTTTATTTTTTCCATAGAATTTTGTGTTTGAAATTGAACTATTTACTTTCTTACTTATAAATTATTTATCTACTCCAGTAAATTTAAACTCCAGGAGAGCTGGAACTATAATGTATCTATAGTGTTCACTGTGCTATCTCCAGAAATTAAAGGAGGATCTAGCTCATAGTAGTATCTTTATAGATAATTGTTGAATGACAGGTATCTGGAACACCTAATAAAGATACAATAAAACCAAGAAATTTACCCAAAGGGAAATAAATTCTAGTGTCTTTTGTCATTTTCTGTTGCTTATAAAAGAATATCTCAACATGGGTAATTTATTTTTAGAAAACAATTTGTTTCTTAAAGTTATGTAAGCTAACTAGTCTAAGGGTTGAGGGGCCACATCTGGTGATGACTTTTTTGTTGTTGAGGACTGTCTGCACAGTCCCAGGACATTGTAGGGCATCACATGGTGAGGGGGCTGAGCATGCTAGCTCAGCTCCCTTTTCCTCTTTTAATGAAGCCACCAAATGCACTCCATAGTAAGCCATCAATCCATAAATAGATTAATCCATTCATGATGGCAGAATCTTCATGGCTTTATCACTTCTTAAAAGCTCTATCTCTCAATATTGGCACAAATGGGATTAAATTTTAGCATGAGTTTTAGAGGGGGTAAATATTCAAACCGTAACACCTAAAAACTGAGAAACACTGAACTGGTTTTAAGGAGATATGTGTGGTATTGGATCAGTGTCAACAGACATGTTATCATCAACCAGAGGTCTCTGATCTCTTCCTTTCCTGAGAAGAGCTGCACTGATTGGATAGAAATATTGCATGGCTATTGTACATGTATTTCTTAAATAATTTTCACTAAACCAGACACATATCTATTATAATTTTATTTCTGGTATGAAAATTGAAGCTCTGTAAATGAACCTTTTCCCAGGTTATATGTAAATAAGCAGGATATAGCATAGTTTGTTTTAAAAATTTGACTCATCAACAGGGCCATGCGGCCTCTTCTAACGTCTCTGAGATATAATTACACATTTGATGCCATCGGAAAGAAATTCTATCTCCAGGTTTTCAGGTTTCCCAAGGAAACCTTTTGTCTTACATAAATGAAGTATAATTTTTAAGAAAATAAACTTGGTAACCTCTTAAAGCCTCCACTAGATTCTCTGCAATTCAAGACCACAATGGAGCATTCCTTGATAAGTTGTGATATAAAATGAGAAGATCTGACCTTGGAAGAAAGTCAAAGGAATAGTATCTCAGAAGAATTTTCTTGCCCCTTAACATCTTTTCCTAGCTACGAGGAAGTTATAGAGCATTTGGAGGGATATTATACTGAGGTAATTGCAATAGTAATATTTATCCAGTTTCTACTGTTGTAGGCCTTGTTCTCTTAACTGTATAATGCAAATGTTAACCCATTTTAGTAATGAGAAAACAGAGGCCCAGAAAAATCAATAATTGTGCATCATTTAATAACAAGGTGATGGCAGAGACAGGATTCCAGGGTGACAAATCTGACTAGAGAAGAGGCTCTAAATCTCCCCATGAGGCCAACTCCATTGCTTCTGATTTGACAATCCCTCTGACGTTAAAACTTTATACTTTTTTACTCTATAACTGAGGCAGGTAACATTAACGAGACATCTGACTGAATATACTCCACAGAAGAGTTGCATTCCTCCCACATCATTTGCACCCATGGCACTTAAAAGGAAAGATTGGTTTGCTTCTGGTCAGCCATTCTCGACTGGCTCTGCTATTATCACAGTGTTGGCAGGGGTTTCTGTGTGGCTGCTGGCTCTTTCCGAGCAGTACAGGCCTTTGCACTGCCTAATCTCTCCTGACAAGATCTCATAGTTAGAATCCAAGCATAAAAAATATTTGTGTTTGTTTCTTACTATGAAATAACAATAATTTGTGGTAGTAAATCTGTGAAATTGCCTTTTTCATCAGAGTTGCAGATTTTTTTCTTTACATATTTTAAACTCAATATCACATTCTTTATATATTTTATACTCAACATTACCCCACTGACATACCTTTTAATCAAAGTGAATTCATTGGTGCCACATACAAATGTTATTCTATTAAAAAAAACAAGCCCCATATTTCAAATTTTATTCTTGGCCAAAATCCAATCTTTCCAATTTTCATTAATTTACTATTTTTCTCTTTTCAAAAGCCACTCATTTTTATTCACTTCTAAAAATATTGTGAGACTGTCTATTATCATGAATCATTTTATTTTTGAACTTTCTTTTTTCTCTCAGTATTCCCATTTTCATGATGAATGTTTTCATCCTCAACTGCTTTTCTGCTTTGGACAATTTTATCCTGTCATTTAAAAATATGTTTGTAGATCATTTCTACTCTTCCTGTTTTTGTCTTATCAATGGAGAAATTGATAGGTCATAAAAATATAGTCCTATTTTAAAAGTTACAATAGAATTAATGGCTTGTAGATTGTTTTATATTCAGGACTTAAAAGATTCTATTCAACTGTATAATAGGCATTATGAAAATGTGGGGTCTCTACAATCAAAATGGGAAAAAAGCCAATTCCATTATTATTGTATAGTCTTGAAATGGTAAATAATGGAATGGTATATAAGGGTAAAGAAACAGTGCTGACTTTGGGCTTTGGAAAGTGAAGTATTTTCTTTCACAATTTGCTGGTAATGGCAGCAAGGATTTTCAGGAATGCTTTCAAACAGCCCAGTGGGGACACACAAGGAACTAGCTTTATGTGGCTAGTGGCTAAGGAAGTTATACTTTCTACTGTCCAATTCATTTGTGAATCATTTGTTTACATCATTCTTTCTTTTTTAAAAAATATTTTTTCTTTCTTTTCTTGGAATTTTTTTTTAACTTTTCAGGATTAAATCTGGGGGAAGGAGGAGATTGACATGGTTGTCTTCTATTTCCCTTGTAGATAAGAGTTCTTAACATCTTGATCCCCCTTAGTCCTTGCTAGTTGTTTTCAGAATAATCCTGCTGATTTTTGTATCACTCATGTTTTATCTCTTCATTCATGGTTCATATCTCTGATGTTTTATAACCAGAAATTTTCCACTCTGTATAAAGCAATTCTGTTTAGGTCACCTTACAGAAATTTCAATTGTTTTAAAGTAAACCTTTATTTCTTTATTTTATCTAAGCTAAGTGAAGATAGAAAAGTAGGAGCAATGCCATTCCTTCATCTCACAGTGTCCAACCTAGTCTAAGGGAGAGACTACCCCTTTCACCATTCATAATCCAGGCTAATCAGTTGCCATATACTCACCTTGAATATCTGACCCAGTTTTTTGGAGTCCCTGCATCTTTAGTGATATCTGGGAATTGACTTATTTTTGACCGTCTGACCTAGAACTTCGACTTGCTTTTTTGTGTAACTATATTCTCCTCTTTCCTCCTCCCTAGTGACCTCTTTTCACATGTTAATCATTGCTGGACTCCATCCCAGTCTCTATGCATCTTACAGAAATTATTCTTCTCATTGTGTACCAATTCCTGCCCAGTCCTTTCCCAGATTACCTTGGTCTCTCCTGATAATTCTCACTTGATTAACACTGTTCAGAAGTCTTGACATGTGCTATACCTTTTGGAAATTAACGCTCACTTGGGGCAGACTTGAATTTGCTTAATGGTTTAACTCATTGTGCTTGATATCTCGTCAGTCTCAAAGACAGACATCAGTTGGTTTACTTGATCTTCTTACCAAGGGTCTGGATGTGTCTCCATCACATTCCTCTCTTGTTAAGACTTATGTATGAAAGGCATGGAATTCATAATTATATTGTGTATATATGTACAAACTTTATATATATATATGAGAGACCTGGACATACTCATATTTATGTTATTATATATATTAGCACATATATGATATACATGATACTTTCAGAACTATGTATTTTAGATGTTGACATTAAACTTGGAAAACTTTTTTTAAAAGAAGGCAGAAACTACTTTTGTTTGAAATACGAGTATTATATTTGGTCATTCTCTGTGATGGGGCATTTTTAAGGGATAAAGAAGAAGAAAATAATCTTGGCTGTGATATGTCACTGAAGTCTTTCTATTGGCTGTGACACAAATCAATGCTAAATCACATACGTGCATACAATCAGGAAAACATTTAATGTATTATTAATTAAGATTAATTATAGGAACTCATCATCCAGCTTAGTTTTCATCCATGATATTTATTTCTTAAGTACTATGGAACTTAAGGATAGATTCCTTAAGTGGAAAGGATAGGTGGAAAGGATAAAAGCCTTTGATGATCATCAATAGCATTGACTTTGCACTAATGGCTATAGGTCTAGGTCTCTTTACCAGGCTGATAATGGATCACATTTGTCTGTAGGGAAGACTCATTACTCTTCCCATTGGAGACATTCTTCAGAAGGTTTGACAGCCATGGGGGCTTTACATTTACAGGATACTTCCTTTTATACAGTAAGTAAGACTGTTCAGTCAACTTAATTACATTTATTATCTAACAGGAAAGAATTCAGACATTGGACTCCTAAGCCTATGGCTGTTTCTATCTTGAATTTTGTGAAGAAACATTTTCTTTCTTTATTCAAAATGTCAAATGTCAGTCCATTTATAGGATAAGCTTGTCAAAGCAATATATACATCACTTTATGAAATAGGCATGTGCTTTGTAAACTGACGCTTACTTTTACGAGGAAAGCTCGCAACTTACCCTTTAAAACAATTTTGGTATGAATCATTATAGTAGTGCATAAATAAAATTGAAGAAACTTTTCATAACATAAAGGGCACATCTAACATAAGTTCAGACTTTTTTTTAACATTGGCAGTTTATAAAAAGAGCACAACTATATTTTCCTTTTAGTGTCTTTGATGGTGGTTGGTATAGCTGTGTTACTCCAGTTAACTTAAATTAAAAGTTATGGTTGTAAATGATCTGTGTAAAAACCATTTGTATCCAATAATTGATTCTAAACTTCTTAGGGGGGAAAATGCCTATTCTTGTATCCCTAGAGCCTAGTGTAGAAACATACATGGGGAGGGTGTTTGGTGACTGGAATAAGAGGACAAATAGAACCTCTATTAAGTTAATGATTTCACCCATTTGAAAAGAAGAAAACAGAAGGGCAAAATGGGAGCCTCACTCCAACAAACCAGGTTTCTATTTTTCACGTGTAAATTAAAGGATGTTGGATAAGATTGTCTACTAGGTGCTACTTATCCTTTTGTAGAAAATATAAAAATCCAAATGTATATAAAAGAATCAGGTGGCACCTGTGACTCAAAGGAGTAGAGCACCAGCCTCATATACTGGAAGTGGTGGGTTCCAACCCATCCCCGGCCAAAAAACCCCACAAAACTATAGAATCATAACACTTAATAGTCATAGAATAAAATAGATCTAAAGTTCATTTCTAAACACAGTGTTAAAAAACACAGCATTTAAAGAGAGATTTTATTCCATCAGACCCAGAGTAGTCGTTCTGAAAAGATTAATTTGCTGTACTTTTTAATTGCCATAACAGTTATGAGTTTTGATGGAGTTCTTGGAAACAAGATATTCTTTGAACTTCTAAGGCTAGTTCTCTATAATCATCAAACTTGGCTGACTTCCCACAGGATAAGTGATATTCAACAATAATTATAAGTTTAAGTTAAATGTCTTCCTGCTAAAAAGGAGGTTATCCTATTACATTCCCAAAAGTGAGGTTAATTGAACATTAAGTTGCTATTTTAACTTTGTGAAACAATTAGAATTATCTTCCCATAGTTACACAAGTAATGAATTATTTTCTTTTCTCGATGCAGTATAGCTTGCCTACAAATAGGTATTATGATATAATTTGAATTCAATAAGAATAATACAACAGTATGTCTCTGTTTCCTCAATATGATGTACTTTTCCTTATATTATATTTAATACATGACTTCTGAAATTTTTAGGTTATGCAATTTACAGCTCAACAGTGATAGATTTTTAATGCTGTTTACTTCAAAAAATAATTATTGAAAGGTAAATGGTTGAGACTGTTTCACTTTTTAGACTTCCCAGTTAGTTTTATCTGGTGCCTATACAGAGACTGAAACGCTTATGCCAACCCACTGAGCAGTTCTCAAATGTGAGTTCTTTATAGATGGGATAAAGGACTTTGGTGATATTTTCAGATGAATAAAGACATTGACTTAAAAACACAATTGCATATACATGATGTGAAAGGCACAGGTCAGGGGAGTCAATTCAACATTTCTATTTAACTCCGGTCTTTATCTTTTATATTTACTCTAGAAGAGTGCCACATAAAAACTCTGTAGAGACAAATAATTTGCCCACATTTAAATTTCAGGCTATAGACATAGCCATTTCATTTCATCACACTGCTCTTTGCTTTTTTTCATATTTTGAAGTATGGTTTAATTTTCTTTCATTACTCTAATTGACAGGGTCGACCTGCCCAGGTGCTTGTCCCACCCAGGAAATAATGAATGTACTCAAACCCTGCTTCTCTGACCCTTTAAACCTCCATCCACCATAACCTATCCATCGAATTCCTTTTTGATTTCACCCCATCTGCAACCAGGTAGAATGAAGACCACATTTGCCACACAGAACCTGGACTCTATTTTCTTTTCATTTTGCACCTTGGAATAATCTTTCATCTTTGGGTCCTTAAACTCTCACATGGTGCCATGACTTAGATCAGGAGAAGCCCCCTTGGGGGCCGAGGTATACCCCGTTGGACCCAACTAAACGGACCTTTCTTCCAATGAGACAAAGGAAAACAGGAAACCTCTCTGACTCTGCCTAAAATTCATCCATTTAAATGGTGAGGTGAACATTTGTCTAGAACTCCTTTTCTGAACTTTTCAAAACTTCTCTTCCCATCCTCACTCTTACTTGCTTTTTCCCTCTCTCTCCATCTCTGGGCCTCTCAAACATTCATATATAGTCTCTCCCTATGCCTTTTTAAACTTTCTTTCCCTCTCCCCATTCTAGGCCAAAAATTCCAGCAGTCCGTGTCTCTTCCGGTCATGAACTGACCTCGGCGAGATGGGCTAGCCTGTCCAGTGCTCACCAGAGGTCTGGATCACTCTTCTCTAGTGGAAGGTCACACATAGAGGTCAGGTCCTCTCTGACCTCAGTCCCAGTCACCTCTCACCTCTCTCCTCTTCCTCCTCAAAAACTCTTTACATTCTTGCTTTAACCTCATTTATTTATTTGTTTATTTATTTTTACCTCCAGTTTCCAATATGGGCAATGATTCATCATGGATTCCCCCTTCTTCCCTTTTAAGATGCCTTTCAACTAACCTCAAGCCTCTAAAGCTCTACCCTGACCTTAAACAAGGTTTAAGAGGGCCTGGAAATGGCACATTTGACATCTCAATCCTCACTGATCTCAATAAGTACTGTCAGAAATTAGGCAAATGGTCGGAAATTCCCCACTTCTAGGCTTTTCTCTTCCTCCAAAAGATTCCTTTTCTGTGTTATCTTGTGAACCCTCTCAGGTTTGCCTTGAGCAGGTAGACAGATTCCTCTCACCCACTGGAATTCTGACTGCCCAGGTCTTACTGAGGATGTAGGATTCAAAGTCACTCCCAAGACCTAGAGAAAATGCCCAACTTCCTGAGCCTAGCTGCAAAAGACTGCCAATCCCTGGAAAATCACGATGCCCCTGTATGTCATCCTGGAAAACTAAACATTGGGTATTTTTGCTAGTAGAAGGTAAGCCAATCTCTTTTCTGATATAAAGGTCCTCTAAAATGGGCAGAGATCTAGGTGATGAGTATTGATGATAAAAACTCCACCCTTGTGATGCATTCTTTCTCACATTCATCCCTTGTTATCCCTTCATGCAACATCCCCCCACTTAGGATTCCTGGAGGCCCTGGCAATCCCGCCAGCTCCCGTCTCTCACTGTTCATCTTCTTCCTTGGTTATCATCTATGATAGGGCCACTAATTATAATTTTTCTCATTCTCAGTTGTGGACCAGTAATTCTCCACCTCATCTCCTGATTTATTAACCAGTCACCCGAGAACAACTGCTTATATCCTTGCTGTACTTGGATATCGACTAATTATTTGACTTTTTAAAATTTCGAAAAATTAAGGGGGTGCAAATGTTTTTGTCACATGGACAACTTTTACAATGCTAAAAGTTGTATCAACCAGTTCAAACTGAAGAGCCAAAGTGATCCTGTAAACATTACTCCTTCCCCCCCCATCTTTTCTCCCCTCCCATTCTCTTCACAGGCAGCCCACCCAGTGCCTCCCCCCACAGGAAGTAGTCAAAGAGACAACATGTCCACCATCCTGCCTCCTTATAACAGACTAAAAAGACTGGGATGATAGGATCAACCCACTCACGTAGAATTGACCTGCCCAGTATATGCCCCACTCAGAAAATAATGAATGTACCAATCCCGGACCCTTTAAATCCCCATCCACCATAACCACCTGTGGACTTCATTTCCGATTTCACCTCTTCTGCACCTAGGTAGAATAAAGACCACATTGACCACAAAGAACCAGGACTCTGTTTTCCCTTTTTTTCACTGCTCAGAAGGATTTTTGGGTCTCTAAGTTCTTAATGGGTCAGAGTGTGGAAAACAGTGATTGTAACAAAATTGCATTTTTAAGAAAAGGCCCTGCAATTAGCTGATGGATGGACAGAGATAACTATGGCTGGCAGAATCTTCACTAGGGCTATTGCAGAAATACATAGAATAAATGATCATAAAATTTACTCCCCAAAGAAGATAAAACAAATGCTATAGACATAATTCAGAGTTCTCTAAAAAGAGGGAGGCAAGCCAAGCCTTGAAACATCTGAGTTATGGTGATATACTTACGTGAACTAGTTGGACAGGCACACATCTGGCTTACTAAGCCAATTGGGTTTTTAATCCAACTAAGGTAAAATGATGCTACAGAGAATTAGAAAAATAAAAACGGGATTTGGAAAACTCTAGAAAATCCCCCAAATCAGTGATATTGTATATGAAAAACAAAAAGCTTGGAATGCACTTAAACCTAAAAATCATTACTGTGTTAAATTCAAGCAGAAATCAAAATAGTAGTAGACAATGAAACTGAAAAATCCATGTAATGAAATTTGGTTCCTCAAACGCAGATTGAAAATTTTATTTGTGATTTAACTCTGTTATAGTGAAAATTCATTGATGACTTTAAGATTTTTTTTTTTATAATTTTATTGAATCATAATTCTGTACATTGGTGCAATCATAGGGCATGATTCATATACATTCAGAAATGTTTTCATCGTACTGTTACAGATAGCCTTCATGGCATTTTCTTGATCACTATATAAAGA
>CAUYON010015026.1:0-42915 GCA_963573935.1 Arctocebus calabarensis
TCCCAGCTACTAGGGAGGCTGAGGCAAGAGAATCGCTTAAGCCCAAGAGCTGGAGGTTGCTGTGAGCAGTGTGACGCCACGGCACTCTACCCAGGGCGATAAAGTGAGACTCTGTCTCTACAAAAAAAAAAAAAAAAAAAAGGCAAAAATGATTAAAGAGGAATTTCATTCTATGACCTCTGGGATGACACTAAAGTGACTGCAAATAAAAGTCTTTAAAAATGTCCATTGAAGAGCGGCACCTGTGGCTCAAAGGAGTAGTGTGCCGGCCACATATACTGGAGGTCGTGGGTTCGAACCTGGCCCTGGCTAAAAGCTGCAAAAAAAAAAACAAAAAAAATAAAAAAACACACCCATTGAAGTGAAGTGACCTTGGTTTCCATTCCACTGTCCTCACAGGTTTCTTTCTCATCCATGCTCCCTCCCCACACAAAAAGGATTTTTTTCCCAAAATCCTTCTCTTCTCCCTGTCCACGATTCTTTCTTTCCTTCTTTTTTTCCACTCCTATACCATTTTGGCATCAATTGTTCATCATTCTTAATTAATGATAATGGACATCTGTTCCTGTAGCATATTGTTATTTCTCCTTGCAATCAGTTGATTGCATGAAAGACCCATTCTTCATTCATCTCTTCACCTATTCTCTCGGACATGGACTCTGCAGCCTCTCCAGCCTCCCTCTCCACCTTCACACAGGGAACAGCCTTGGGCTTTGCTTTAGCCACTCAAATTTTGGGAAAGCACTTGCCCACCTGGGTTTGTCCTCATTCTTTCTCTTTGACACCACCATGAAAATACATCCATGCCAGCCTGCTGGTGGATGGGAGAGGCGTGGTTCAGCTGTGGCTGCTGTGTTAGCCAGCAGCCAGTAGGCACCAGATCCATACGAGCCACCCATGATCAGAGGGAGCACCCCACCCGCCTAGCCTAAATATCTCACCATCTGTGTTAATAAATGAACTTATTATTAAGTGAGGAACAACTAATGGACGGTTTACAAAGAAAATAAGACTACTATCGGAACTTAAAGCTGATTCAGAATAACTTTATTTTTAAAAATTGAAAATTTTATACTCCCAAGCTCTTCTGTGCAATATCCTAAAGGATCTTCTAAGTTTGATAGAAACTATGAAGAAACATGTTTCTTTCCGTTTCCTTCTTTTAGAATCAAAATCTTATTTTGATAATAGCATGTTCATAGGTAGTACTGTTATTCAAAATGATTTGCTCCTCTCAAAGACTTCCTCACAGTTTAGTGTCTAAAATATCTAATGAGATTTGTAAACCAGCCCCAGAACAAGCTACAAGACTATATTTTTACTGTACTTTCATCAGTTTCCAAGAACATTAACGACAACCAAATATATATACGTACATATATAATATTGCTATAACCTGTCTGAAATCTTTCCTTATTGTTTTTGTTTCTGAAAAAAGTATACACTTTCCACTGCTAAATTAAGAGGGTTGGAGTTATCAGCAGGTTATTCCAAATTATTAGGAAGGGGAAGGTGTAGAAAGATGTAGACACCCACCAGTGTGCCTACCTGCCCAATGCTCTATTTAGCCGAACTTCTATAGCCCAAGGTGCAAAAAAAAGGAGAAATGACTAAATGGCTACTTCAGGTCACAGTCCATTGACTTGCTAGTACAAAGCACAATGATTCTGAGAAATCTCCCTATTCAACACCACTTGCTATTTATTTTATAGATTTCATACCATTCTCTTCACCTTCAATACATAGCCATGACTTCCCAATATGTTAAACACCATTTAGAGTGAGCATCTTGGACAAGAGAAATTTCACTGAAGTGATGAGTATAAAGCACATATTGGCATGAACTGAAGACTAAATGATGCTGGTATGCAAACTGGTAGGCACATCGCTATCATAGAATAGCAACTCGCAAAATAGATACAAGAGCATATTGAAAAATAGATATGATAAAGGTTGCATTTCAACCAGTGAGAAAAGTATTTAATATAATTAATTCACCTAGGTAGCTGTCAGGAAAAATCAAAGCTAAACTCTTGCTTCAAAACTTACCTCAAGTATATTATTTTATATGTAAGAAAAGGAACATTTTATATGTAAGAAAAGGAAACTGCAAAAGTCAGAGAAGAAAACAAAGTGAGAATCTTAAAATACCATATCAAAGAGATATTCTAAGATTGTTACATGTTCAACTAAGACAAAATTATTTTTATTAGAAATGCATTGTCAAAAAATAAATACCAAAGTGAAAATCATACATATCAAAGATAAAAGGCAAATGTCCTTAATATATAAAGAGCATCTATAAATCAAAAACAACATAAAGAATAATGTATAGTATGCTTTCATTTGTGTAGAAGGAATATACATACACATATATGTATATATACACGTATATATAAAGTTGTTTATGTATAAATGGGAATATCTCTGGAAACATTTATGAGAAACTCAACATTTGCTGTCCCCAGAGAGGAGAAATAGGTGATCAGAACAAAGAAATGAGCAAACGTTTTTTCACCGTATATCCCATTACACCTTTAAATAATGAACTCTGCTAATGTATTATCTAATAATAAATTAAAATCTCATACATTTATAAAACAACTAGTCGTCTCATTTTAATAGAGATTCTTGATGTTTGCTGCACAGTTTTGTTTACAAACCAGTAAATCTCAAAGCTTAATACGCAAAGTTTAATTTCTCATTCAGTAAAGTCTGACATGTGTTAGATAGTCCCAATACATCTAGTACTCGGTCCATCTAGGAGGGTTGGGTTGGTTGCACTGAAAGAGGGCAATGATAATACTGTCCTAGTCCAGAAATTAAGTTTTCTGTATTAAGCTTTGAGATTTACCACTTTTACAAACAGGTAAGTCTCAAAGGGTAATACACAAAGTTTAATTTCTCATTCAGTAAAGTCTGACATGTGTTAGTCTTGCTACATCTAGTACCCAGCCATCTGGACCATGAGGGTTGGGTTTGTGGCACTGACAGAGGGCAATGATAATACTGTCTCAGTCCAGAACTGACACAAATCATTTCTGCTTGTAATCCATTGGCCAGAACCACTCACACGCTCCTACTTCCTATAAGGAGCATGAGGAAAGGAAGAACACACACACAGTATCATTTGTGCATTTTACAAACACAGTAAATTTATTTTTAAATAAAGGTCTCAACAATTATAAACCTCAGACCTGACGCAGTATGTCTGTGTGCTTTGGTTTTCAAATTATTGAAAAAGCACATTCACCCTCCAGATGAAGAGTCACATAGATGAGACTCCAATGTCTTAGAGTATCCAGGCATATTCTATCTTAAATGTCAAATAACACATTTAGACCTTGGATAGCAATAGATACTAAATATACACTATTTGGTCAATCTGAATTTGGATATGCTTTGAGATTTTTAAGCTTAGTCATTTTCAGCTGTTCCTGGTACAATTAAACAATTGTAGTCTACATAGTCATTAACCAAACACTGTTTGGAGACAGATGAGCTCATACTATCCATTTTGTCTGCACCTTTAGCCAAGTTTTACATGCACAGCCAATGAAGGACATTAAGTGTGTTCCACCTCCACAAATTACAAATCAAGTCAAAGGGAAAGCCAGTGCAATGTTCTGCTGTCTATTTTTATCCTGGAAAGAACTGTTTGTATTCACACTTAATTTTTGTCTCTTAGTTCTCAGAGTCAATTTTTGCCAAACTGTGTTTTTTTCACTTTCCAGAAAGAGAAGTGAGCTCTGAGGCTAAAAAACTAAAGACAATGAAGCGGGTTACTAGATGAATTCTACATTGTTCATTGGGATGAATCTGTAGACATGACTTAGCGTATAATTTACTTTCTTGTCATGTTGTGTAACTATTTATTTACCAGAAAGATTCCTGCATCCAATTCTGAAGAATTCCACCTGTCCAAAAGAGAGATTCAAGAGATGAGACAGAGAGCTTTGGTAACTGGCACCTAGATTGAGGGATTACTCAGCAGGAGAAGAGGTTGATCAACATTTCAGCGGAGAAACCCAAGCAAGTGAAGTATATCATAACATGTCATCTTAATGAGCCATGAAACCAACTACAAGAGCAGAGCGCAAACTGGGCATTTTGTCTCTTACAAACGTATGCTATTTTTGTTTACCTTTAGTAAAAAAAAAGACACAGGGGCAGGCTTGAGAACATTCATTCTCAAGCACAATGTTGAGTTATGAGCACACCCTACTGGTTTGGTGCAAGATGACAATGAAAGACAATAGAAAGTCTCAAAGGTATTTTTTGGGGAGTTGGGGGATGTTAGGGATTTTTATTATTATGGACACGATGAAACATATGGTGTTAAAGTTTAATAAAATGCCCCCCAAAGGGTAGCAACATGTATATTAACTAGATAGATATAAAATGCATGTTTGTAGACAGCATCAAATCATTTCTAAAATTTTTGGATGACTTGATATGCCTTCTTCCTTCTTTCTTATGTTTAAGGTTCTTTTCATTCTTTCCATTCTCACTGAGCTTTAGAAGACCTTGCCTCCCAAGGAGGGCATTTGTGGAGTGAATCGGTCTGATCCTGCACCCACAGAGCAACCTGCAGATGTCACACTGAAACTTCACTGTTGACACACCACCTGTTTTTCCTTACTCTCCCTTGTTTTTTTCCTTTCATCAAGCAGATTCTTCAAACAGCTGGATGGTGCCAACACATAGGGCCCCCTGGGAAGTACATTTTTTTTCCACATTAGAAAACTAAACTGATAACTGAGTCATTTTAGGATGCTTTTCCTACTCATGCCTATGCTACTCATGTTGGCCCTATTTAAACTGGAAGATAGCAGTGCTTTCAGCTACACATGATGAGTGCAAACTCATAGTTAAATATGAATGTTAGAGAAAGAAAAATAGGTAGATGTAATGATGTGGTCTATTCCCCTGTGGATAGGAAGTCAACGAATGTGCCACGTGAACATTTCCACTGCTCTTCCTCACTGAGGGACATTATCTAGGAGTCACCACAGTGAATTAATGAGTTTGGGGTTTCTTCTTTGCTTTTGATTTCTTTTTTCACCTCCTAAGATTGACTAAGGCTACATGGCTATTTTTGTATCATGACTTTACTACATCTCTAGAACAACACATTAAAATTTCACTATTACTATATTCTTGGGGTCCAAACAATAAGGGGTTAGAAACTAATAACTAAATTCCTGTAAGTAAAAGGAGGGGGAGAAAAGCAAATTTATATCATTCTACTTTTCTACAGTCTACCTCTTTGTTTTAGATAGCGGAAATCTATATGGGTACCATGAGACAAAGGGAATTTCTAACCTACTTTTATGTCTATTAAGCTTAAAAAATAATTTTGTGACCAAGTATTATAGCTTTTTCATTATAATAATGTAGAACTTATACAAGCTTATGTAGACATCAAATATAAGAAACAATTTCATAACATTTTCCTTCCACTTGTTTTGGGCTCAATCCTGTGACTCAAAGAAGTTCCAACCAACCACATTATTCATTTTTCAGTGGTAACATTCCTTAATTTGAGGCTTCCTGTTTCAAAACATTGACTCACCCTATGTTTTTAAAATTGATACACAATTGTGTAAAAATGGCAAGGTCGATTCCTTGGCCCAGGTGCTGTATCTATCTGCAGTTACCTCTGAGAAATCCCAGATGCAACTTGCTACCACATTCATCTAATAAAGCAGAATCCAGTCGTTATCAATCAAAACCTTTTACTGCCTCCCAATTGCTTGCATCTGCAAAACTGGATTCTAAAGCCTTTTTTTGACTTGCAAAGTTCTCGTTAGCCAACTTCTCCTTCTTTACCTTTTATCACTCTCCTTTTTGACATGTCTAGATTCCAACCTAACTGAATTATTTTCACTTCCTCAAACTCTTCATATGCTTTTTCTTACCTGGCACTCATGCCATCCAAAAAAATACCATTGACCAATCTCAATTCCTCCCAAGTACAACTAATAATAGTGATAATACTACAGGATGATAATGAGAGTAGGAGCTACCCAGCACTAGGGAGGTTCAGCACACGCCAAGCATTGAAATAGGCACTTTCCACCTAAAATAGTTCCTTTCTTCTTCTTGACACCATGTAGGTAATCAGTTCTGTTGTTAATGAGAAACCGAGATCTACACAAGTGGAAGAATCCAGATGGCAAACACTTTCTTTTTCATGTGCATTTTCTCATTTCTCAAATGTTATAATTGACCTTACCCAGATTGGTCAGGCAGAACTCTTAGGCTGTTTTGGGTAGAAATGGCATTCACCAATGATTTTTAGCAAATGAAAAGCCATTTACAACTCTGAAAACCCCGATAAAGTCCAATTTTCTATCTCCATGGAGATTCAGTCACCACTTGGTAAGAAAGCTTTCACTTCAACCAGAGAAGGATTGCAAAAGCAAGATCGTATTTACTTTAATGCCAGCAAAGAAGAATCTGAATTTTCTATGTTGCTGGTTGGACATAATGATGTTTTAAAATTTTAGCTAGGTGCAGTTGCTGACTTGGGTGTGGAGAGAAGGGAACACTTTGGCATTGCTGGTGAGATTGCAAACTAATATAGCCTCTTTGGAAAGAAGCATGGGGAATCATCAAAGAGCTATAAGTACATCTTCTATTTGATCCAACAGTCACATTAATAGGCATCTGCCCAGAAGAAACAAATCATTTTCTTATAAAGACATTTGCACTAGATTGTTTATCACAGCTCAATTTACAATCGCCAAGGTAACGAATCAACACAGATGCCCATCAACTCATGAATGGATTAATAAACTGTAGTATGTGTATACCATGGGATGCTCTTCAGTTGTAAAAATGATGGAGACATTAGGGCAGCGCCTGTGGCTCAAAGGAGTAAACCCCACATGCCAGAGGCGGGGGTTCAAACCTGGCGTCGGCAAAAAACTTGAAAAAAAAAAAGATGGAGACTTTACATCTTTTGTATTGACCTGGATGGAGTTAGAGAACATGCTCCTTAGTAAAGTATTTCAAGAATGGAAAAGAAAGACTATTCTGTACTCAGTTCTAACATGAAGCCAGTAGACAAACAAACACATGCCCACAGGAGAGAAAAACTCAATTAAATTCAAGTTGAGGGAAGGAGGAGGAGGGTGAGGACAGAGGGGGATTGATGTGCTCCCACCTAAGGGGCACAATGTCAGGGTACACAGCACACTCCTGGCTGAGGGGCACAACTGCAGCAGGGACTCCCCTAAGAGATGCAAACCATGTAACCTAATTCTTGTACCCTCATGTTAATCTGAAATAAAAAATAAATAAACACATAACTAATAATTTTAGAGTATTAAATCTCTTAGAATGGGACTTAGGTTCTTTGGGGGCATCCGTAAGGTCAAAACTATTAAGATGAAATATTAAGATGTAGAATGCTAAGATTTGCCTTCTTTTCAGTGTTCAACTTGCTGCTGCATAAGTCAGGTGAGGTATGAGCGTGGATTTTCTTCATAGGCTTCATCCAAAAACCCTGTATTTCAACAGATGCCAACCAGAAGCAGCACTGTCTTCAAATAATCCAGACACTAAAGAGCAATCCCCTCCAAATCACTGAAGAGAGTTTCAAAACTATGAAATAACGCCATTCTTCCCATTATTTAAAAGTGAAATTATCCTTCATAAACGTATAATAAGCTTCTTACAACTATTTTTGAATTACCTAGTAAATATTTCATTAACAACTTACTTTCAATTTCACAATACTTTTGGGAGGGTTAATCCATTTTTGTACCATAAATGGGTTCTGAGTCTAGAGATTATTAACCACTAAGCCAGGCTGCCCTGTCTAAGGACGATGTCTCTAAACCTTGCTGGAGTCTAACATGCTGTTCTCAAAAGAGGGAGCGTAATTTGGAAACACTTAAACTCACCCACATAGTTTGAATACCTCAATTTCACCAATGAGAGCTCCTTTTCACATTTACTGTAGTAATCAGGAAACACCTAACTGAAAAATGAAAACCATTTCTGACATTTAGAGAAGCCTGATGTGCTGTCCATGAAGACAGAGACAAGAGTAGGTAGTAATGGGAACTTGGGCTTTCCTGTTGGAACTCTACTTAACTCAGCAGGAGTTTCAATTCTCTATTAGGATTCAGAGTTCAGTAACTGAGCTCTAACTTACCCTAAACAAGAAAAGCATTCCACCACACTCTCTTTGCTGAAGTATTTCAAGGGAAAAGCAAAGACAAGCTAGTCTAATGGTCAACCAGATGCCTCTTGCGTTTGAAGTCTCTGGAGCTCTTCTTATGTGGCCCTTTCAGAAGACCTAGCTCTACTTTCTGCTGTTTATATATTAAAAGCTTTCGTGCATGTATTTATGCATTTTGCTTCCTATTCTTTTCCTAATTCTGAGACATTACCTATCTAAGTACAAACAGAAATAATATATGATAATTGGGTAAAGCAGGTACTAAAAAAGCTGGGAAACTGGACAGGTGGAAGACGCAATTGCAGGACACATAGGAAGCGGCTGTAAGGAAGTAGTGAGGAAATGGATACATTGGTACATGAAACAAAGCAAGGAGTACATGGGAGGAAGTGCTATTTGGCTAAATGAAAGAAATAGCAAACATCTGAAAACAGTAAGGTCTTTTTAACTCATAAGACACTCGGGGGTATGACTTGAGTCCTAAGAGAGAAATAAAAATTGAACAGTGAAGTTCACAATTTCAAGAAGATTTGACTATGAACCATCTATGAAGTTAAGGACTCAGGAGCAAGGAAATAAAACAAGATTTTAGTTACCATTTTTTTTTTTTTTTTAGAGACAGAGTCTCACTTTGTTGCCCTCAGCAGAGTGCTGTGGCATCACAGCTCACAGCAACCTCCAGCTCCTGGGCTTAGGCGATTCTCTTTCCTCAGTCTCCCAAGTAACTGGGAGTGCAGGCACCTGCCACAATGCCCAGCTATTTTTTTGTTGCAGTTTGGCCAGGGCCAGGCTCAAACCTGGCACCCTTGGTATATAGGGGCCAGTGCCCTAAAAACTGAGCCACAGGCACTGCTCTTTAGTTACCATTCTATAGCAATATATAACTAATAAGTATACAATTTTTATTTTAGTAAAGATAGGGCTATAAACATACTGGAAATTTTGTTCTTACTATGTAAGTCCGTCTGTAAATAAACTTGCATGCTACTGACAGAACATATAAATTAAGAAACATTGAAGAATGGTTTCAAGGCAGTAATATTAACAATTCAAACTCCAGCTTTATAATCAATAGGACATCTTGGATTTATTTTTTTTAATTGATTTGAATCCCTTCTCTATCATCATCTAGAAGTATAATCTTGAACAAAATATGTGACTTCTCTAAATCCCAGTTTCCTCACTCTTAAAACAGAAGAACGTTTTCTTGATAGGGAGAGTGGGAGAATTTGATATAATATTATGTGTATAAAGAGGTAATAAGCATGATTATGTCAGTAATTAATTTAGTATTGAAAGATCATTGATTTTGATTACAACACTGTAAAAAAAACTAGATATTGTCATAATTTCAAGAAGAAAGCATTTCCATATGTCATGGCTGCCAAAAGAAATGCAAAAGAAGAAAAAAAACATTAAACATCACCAGAAAGTACATTTTCAATGGAAATGGAAATAGCCAATCATAGTAAAAAAGAATATGCTTCTCATTATGAAAATGCTCAGGAGTTTTTGTTACAACAAAACTTCAAAGAGATGGAAAATGTTTAGCAACCAAACACAAAGACATAGACAGATTTCTGAGTGGAAATAAAGGTTTAAAAAAAGTTACTTAATATAGAAATATGCCTATTAAAAGGAGATGTAGCCAAAATAAAGAACACAGGAAAATGAATGGGTTTCGTTTACTAGTGTTTTTCACACAGAGAATTTATACTATTCAACTGGCATATTTAAAGTTATTTTTTTTCAGGGCGGCACCTGTGGCTCAGTGTGTAGGGCTTCGGCCCCATATACCGAGGGTGGCAGATTCAAACCCGGCCCCATCCAAACTGCGACAAAAAAATAGCTGGGTGTTGTGGAGAGTGCCTGTAGTCCGAGCTACATGGGAGGCTAAGGCAAGAGAATCACCTAAGCCTGAGAGCTGGAGTTGCTGTGAGCTGTGACGGCACAGCACTCTACTGAGAGCGACAAAGTGAGACCCTGTCTCTAAAAAAAAAAAAAAAAAGAAAGAAAGAAAAAAATTTTTTTTTCAATATCTCCTCTATTTATACTTGGACCAACACATAAATCCTTGAATAAATGTTCCTTCATCTACAAATTAATTCATTTTTTAAAATTACTTAGTTAATGCTTTCCTGGAAGTGAGAGATTTTAAAGATGTTCTATGGGATGCGTCACTTTCCCATTGCACTGCAATATCCTAATCAGGATCTAATTCTTTTGGGGGGGGGCAGTTTTTGGCCGGGGCTGTGTTTGAACATGCCACCTCCAGTACATGGGGCTGGTGCCTGACCCACTGAGCCATAGGCGCAGCCTACACTGCAATCTCCTGACAGGAGAAGTTGATGTCGCCCCCATTGCTCTTACCTCCTTGAGAATGGTATGCATTCTGTGTACTCATGACAGAAATAGAAACCAGCCAAACTCTGATTCTGACCACAAAATTACCTAAGTAAAATTAAAGATGAGAAATTCTTTATGATGAGTTAAAAATGCTCCGAATCAGTTGTGTTCAAATTTTGGTAAGCATACGCCTAGTCTAGGTAAAGACAAATTTTTAGATTTTCAACTTTCATATTCTCTTTTTTTTTTTTTTTTTTTTTAGACAGAGTCTCACTATCTCGCCCCCGGTAGAGTGCTGTGGTGTCACAGCTCACAGCAATCTCTAACTCTTGGGCTTAAGCAATTCTCTTGCGTCAGCCTCCCAAGTAGCTGGGACTACAGGTGCCCACCACAACGTCTGCCTATTTTTTTGTTTCAGTTGTCACTGTTGTTGTAGCTGGCCCAGACTGGGTTCTAACCTGCCACCCTCAGTGCGTGTGGCCAGAGCCATAACCACTGGACTATGGGTGCTGAACCAACTCTCATATTCTTAAATTGACATGTGTACCTTATCTTACACTGATGCTAAGGGGAATACACTTTGGATTTTGGTACAAGAGCTTCTTTTCTATCTTCCTTTCAAAATAGATCTATACCACAAAGTTACTATGCTGCATTAATCCAGCATGGAAAACTTCTGGGCAGCTAAAAAGATATAAAAATATTGACATTGGTGTTCAGAAAAATAAAAAAGAACAATAATTGGTAACATTTTTTGTAAGTCAGGTAGTTTTCAATTCTTTGTTTTGAACAGAATTGAAAGATCTAACTAGTAGTGATCAAGTACAAAAATTATTTTTCATAATCTATATAATTTGACACTATAACTAAGAATGTCCTCAAGAATTCTGCCAAATCCTAATAAGAAAGCATCATCTATTCCTGTCTGTTTATTTATGTTCGAAAGTTTCTGAATATGTATATCTAAGGAAAGAAAAAATAATACAATTGGAATTGTATTATGTTTCAACACTATTTACATCTCGTAACAAGTCATAGTCAAATACATAAATGTTGTAAACTTCATCCTTCTCATTAGTAATTGTACTACCAGCATTTTTACTCTTAAATTTGCCTATTTCTCAGAATTTTAAATGTTTAAATAGTTTTATCAGAGGTATACTATTTTAACTTTAATGAAAACTCAATTTAGAGCAGAATCTTTTATCAGAAAAGTGCACTCACGGGAAATTTTTAAGTATTACATTTCAATTTTACATATGTAAGTACGTGATTTCTGCTGCATAGAAGAAGGATACGATGATCCATAGAGGATCTTCAAACATGAATACATTTTTAAAAATAAATGATGATATAGATCAAGTTACTCTACCATTTAAATTCCCTAAAATAGGCTTCAAAAGACAAGTAACCGTTCTAATGCAGTTCCGATAATTTACAATATGCTCACATTTTTTTCAAAGTTGCAACACTTAAATTTATGATGAACCTTTAAAACAGTCAGCTAAATGTGTGAAGTAATCTGTAGTTTTACTAAATTCCTTTGAGTAAGTGAATAAAAGCTTGAAGTTCAGTGCTGAAGTCTAAACCCCAGACATCAGAAGGTGCTCCATGGGGACCCGGCTGATTTTAAAACCTCATGTTGATTGCTACCTACTGTACAAGGAGGGAAAAAAAAAAAACATTTTCCCTTCAGTGACTACGTCTGCTCACTGTTTACTCACCACACAAGATTTATGATTTTGAATGATTAATCATCAGTGACCAAGATTTGTTTTTAAAGAATTTCTCTTTGAAATGTACCTTGATCTTGATATATTACTTCAGGTTGATCTATACAGGAAAAACTGGCACCAAAGGCTGCCACTGCTTTGAGGGGGGCTTTATGTGATTATTAGATTTCAAAGCCACTAAGCTTGCCCTAATCTTCCACATAAGAGATCTAAACAGGATTGTTTATGAAAACTTCCCTTTTCCTCTAAGGTTTCCTCCCGCCTCCCATCTCTTATTTTCTCTAATGCCTTCTAAAAAGCATGCACTGATTTTCTTTGTTCAAGAGGTTTTCAGCAGCCTCATGCCCATTAATTTGAAACAATTCGCGTAAGTAAAAATGTGAAACATTCCATACTTCAACTGCTAAGCATGCAGGCATTGGAAAGCTCATCGCTTCTAAACATTTTAAAATCAGACCTCTATAAAAGCCACATCAAGTCTTCAATAAATTTTTCCATTGCATTTGACTATTTCTAGAACACCGTAAGCATAATATTTTCCTTTTTAAAGCACCGACGTTCATTACTTTGTACAAATTGCTATGCCTGAGATCCAGAAGACCACTTCAGATACAGTAGAAAAAAGAATCAATTGCTCTTCTTATTGCTTTAATAAAAGCTGTAATTCTTTATATCTAACATCTGCACAGCTAAAGAGAAGCATGCATGTGTGTGTGCATGTGCGTGCGTGTATGTGTAATGGGAGCTCCAGCTGCTCTGAGATTGAAGGAATCTCCATAGCATCAGCAGACAGGAATTATATTTCATTCACCCTTTTGCCATGGTAAAGGAGTCAACAAGATCCAGATGGTGGTTCTGGGTGTTAAAGTGAGTCTGCTTTGTAAGTGCTGTCTGAGACCCAAGCCCTCGCTTCATAGTGCTTAAATAATTGATTTCACCCAGCCTTCGGTCAGAGCTAGAAAACCCCAAATATTTTCCCATTAATCCTTAGAGTGGATTGTGCTCAGTAGTTTCAAAATTCATGCATTCATGGGAAATCATGGAGTTGACAAAGAAATCCATTTTGGCGAGGAGCGAAAATGAAACTTCACGCTGATGATTTCATAACATATCAAACCAGAGCTAGAGGTTGACGTGGCAAAACAAGGACAGTGTGAGCAAACCCAGAAAAGATGTAGGTTTATGCTCAACTATCACCAAACAGATTGTGCTACCTATATGCTATTGTTATTTTTAGTAAGTTTGTTTACAAAAAAGATAGGGGTCCAGTGGAAACATATGAAGTCATTCACATGTTAGGCTAACAGACCCTGAAGATCAAAAACTCCCGAATGAAGAGCTCAGAGATGGAAAGTCATTCTGAATACTTAGCCACCAAGAAAAATAAATGAATAAATGAAACAAAAATATATTCCCACAAGGTACACACTCAGACTGTTCTAGTATTCTGACCAATACTAGATTCTACCAATCTAGTATTCTGACAATCAACATTTTACTTGCTGCTGGAGATCAATGTAAGTAACATATTGCCATTCTTCATAATGGCAATTCAGACTCCCTTGGAGTGCTCACGTCTGATTATCTGACATTCTGAAGGAATGGGAGGCACACTACAAACCCAAGTACAGCCTGATATAAATCACTGAGAAACAAATACAACAAATTCTCTTGAAGAAAATTGGAATAACTGCTCTCAGATGGCTATCTGCCTTGAGTTGATTACTACACTCAGGCAGTAAATGTGGCTGAGATTTTGACCAAGAAGGCAAAGGATGGGAAACATATTAGCTTTCATTATTTTCACATTTTAACACTAGAAGATGTAAACTTCCATCCAATTTCAACATTTCCCCTAGAAGAAAAGTGACGTGTGGCACAAGAGTGTAGATATTAACTGTAGCATATAGAGAGAGACGTGTGTAGCAAGGGTAGAGCTGGTGGCAGTGTGGACGTTCACCATAAGATATGGCGGTATGGACGTTCATAGTAGTGTAAGTGTAGGTGTGTGTAGCAAGCGTGAAGCTAATGAAGGCAAGTGTCAAGGTATCACAAATAACAAACTTTAGAGGACACAAATAGAACTAATTCATTTCCACTCTTTGGGAAACTGCTTATTAAGACTTATCAGCAATAATAAGCCCATCAGTGTGATGTTAATATAGACCAAGGAATTGGCTACTTTTTTTTTTTAACTCCTACACTTACTACACTACTACACTACTGAATTTAGCAGTAAATGAGATAAAAAAGTGTTGATATTCATGAATGTACTTCAGAAATTTTGACAAACCTATTTTAATTTTTGTGTTTCTCCTTAAGAACATCCCAAAAATATCAGGAAAACTCCCATGAGAGGTTTTCAGAAAAAAGAAGTTTTTAGTGCTATACTTTGTAGTTATAACTTTGATTCATTGGCTTACCTGTTACCCTGAAAGAGATGATAGATAAGCTTTAATGTGTGCATTATCAGGTTTATATTTGAAAGAAATAATTAGAACTGCTTTCACATATCCTATTTAAGTGTTTCTTTGTCAACCCCAGGATAGTTCTCTGCATAATTTGATGGAGGTGATCCCACTTCCCTCAGTAGACATGGCAGAACAAGACCTAGTAGAAAAGTTCTCCTACTATAGACTATAGATGATAGATCTTCATCTTACTTTATGTGCAAATTAAATGATTGGTTCACTGCCTTTCTCCTTTGCAGTTTTTCTTTAAGAATAAAAAGATTATTATCTGTGTTTAAGTTAGTCGACTTCTGCTTGGAAAGATTTATGCAATGGAAGATAAGAAATATGTGTTTATTTTTAGCAATGCTGTGGTGAGAAAAGGCAGAAGCCAACTCCTCTCTATCTTTCAAAAAACATTTCTATGTGCAAAGCAATATACATTTTAGCAGATGCAACAGCATTTTTATTGATTTTTCTGGGGCAAGATCAATCTGAGAAGGAGGCCCTTCCAGAGGTGCCTCCTCAATGGGGGAAAACAAGGGTCTCCCAAGGACTTTCCCATTCATACTTATGGCAGCCACCACAGCTGTGGAATAAAGGCCTCAACGCCATAATCCTTTGAGGAAATGAGAGCACACAAGGGTTCCTGAGATTGAAATTTAAAAAAAAAAGAAGGAAAGAAAGAAAAGTGAAAGAGGGTGGCGCCTGTGGCTCAGCGAGTAGGGCGCTGGCCCCATATACGGAAGGTGGCAGGTTCAATCCCAGCCTCAGTAGAACTGCAAAACAAAAAAATAGCTGGGCGTTGTGGCAGGCGCCTATTATCCCAGCTACTCGGGAGGCTGAGGAAAGAGAATCGCCTGAGCCCAGGAATTGGAGGTTGCTGTGAGCTGTGTGACGCCACCGAGGGCGATAAAGTGAGACTGTCTCTACCAAAAAAAAAAAAAAAAAAAAAAATAGAAAAGAAAGAAAAGTGAAAGAAAACCTGGTCCCGTAGTACCACATCTTTAAGCTTTCAAAAGCAAAAACAAAACACCCCGTTGTAGTCTACTGAATCCGAGCTTGTACTTTGACGAAAATTACAGAGGTTGTCATTTTTCCTCAAGTGAGGGCCAAAACTGTGGAGGAACATGGAAATCATTCATTCACACAGCACTTCCTGAGTGCTCGCACCAGGCACCAGTGAGGTCAGGGGAGCCAGAGTGGAGCAAAACTGACTCGCTGTCCTCACAGGGCTCCTTTGCTAAGGGCTGAGAAGGTCAATTAGCAAGCAGATGTGGAACGCGGTGGCGTTAGCCTGTGCTGAGCTGACAGAAAGGACCCACAGGGAGGGAGCTGGGGAGGGCTGAGCTGAGACCAGGGACTCAGGAAAGGTGAGCAGAGAGGTGACAGGACAGTCCAGGGAGGATGGAGCAGGGTCATTCCAGGAGCAGTGAGCAGGCCCTGGAAGCCAACAGTGACTGAGAAAAACCTGCATTCTATTATTATGTGATTTTTAGAATCCTTAAAGTTTTATTTAAAAACAAAAGGAAAAATAACTTCAATGCAAGTAATCGTTGATAATGTGGCAATACTGCTTGGTGGTAGGAAAGAATTTGCATGTGAAAACAGCTCGTGTAGTCTGAACCAAGCAGCAGCAGAGGTAGATATTATCTCAGGCTGTGTCCTCCTCCCATATGCCTTAATAGTCATCTCAGAAGAACAGAGGGGCCATTTGAGTATTCCATAATTAGAGGTATATGCCTTTGGTTTTTGGTTTTTTGTTTTTTTGGCAGGGGCTGGGTTGAAACCGGTCACCCAGGTATATGGGGCTGGCGCCCTACTCTTTTGAGCCACAGGCGCCGCCTATGTCTTTGTTTTTAATGAAAAGGTCCTTTCTACAAACTTTAAAAACCAATAAAATGATTTTTTAAATACTCAAAAAATATTCAAGGTATTAAAGCTACAGAAATGACGCTCGACTGGACTCCTACTACTGAGAATAAAAGTGCTTCCGTTCAGCCGTTCAGCCTTGACAATGTGGGTTTGCTTCATGAGCTAGATGTCAAGAAACCTTTCATCGTAATGCCCACAGCCTGAAGATCTTTCCTCGGAACAGGCAAATGGTCCCATCCCCAGGATGCTGATCGTCTGCACATTTTAACAAGGAAGCATTTTCTTCTCCTGTCCCCACTCCCCTCTTAGCCCAACCTGTATGATAAAGACTCGCCCTAACTTTATTTTTGCAAACACATGGGTTAAAAAGCCACATGAACAAAAAAAGAAAGAAAGAAAGTCAATTTAACCACAAGCAGCATACTTGAAACCACATGCTAAAACGAAGGTAGATGCATGGGGGGGAGGAGACACTAGCTCATTACTACTGAATGCACTGATCCAGCTAGACGCTTTGTCATGATGAAATCAGAGTTCCCAGCCATAAATATCACAAATAAAAAGAGATGCAAAAAGTAAAATTAGGAACGAATCTGCTCATTTTTATTTCAAAGTATTACTTACAGATATAGGGCCTGTAGTTTCCTTTTACTAGGGACTGCTTGCTTTCCCTAGTCATGAAGTAACATGGGTTTTTGGTGGCATGATCTTGGGACAGCAATCAATGTACAGTGGTCTTTGTTCTCAACGAGAAGATTGTTTTACCAGATGTTAAGCAGCTCCAATAGCACTTTCTTTTTAAATTCAAACATGAACATATCATTTTGCACCTAATTTAAGAGGCCCTAAAGGAATCAGAGTCTCCTATCTCCAAATATAAACATATTTTAATTGCAGTTCTTGAAGGTACTTGGAGTTCCATGCTGAGTACCTGTAACCTAAGCTTGCCGTCTCCAAAAATGTTAAAAAAAAAAAAAAAAAAACTGGGTTGGTAAAATTCTGTTATAGATGTTTTATTATTCCACACCATATTCAATACGGAGAAAGTCTGAACCTCAAATCAGTACCACTTAAAACAATCAAAACATAAAATATTTTCATCATTTTTGTGTTAGATAACTCAAAATATGCTATTATTTAATTCATTTGAAAGACTTTCCAAATGTGTTCTTTCTTTTACAATGCCATCTAGGTAGTTCTAAAGTAGTTTCGGAACTGAGACTAGCATTTAACAAAACTTCAGTATGCAAGATTCGTTTTTGTTACAATTAATTATATTGAATGTAGTCTGTCACTAATTTTGGTTCCCCTGAAGTTTTACATACCAAAACAAAACGTGGAGAAAAAAAAGAAAAAAACTAACTTTGTTTTGGCTGCATTTTAGATCATTACGAATGATAATCTTAACATAAAATCATTTTTTTTTTTTGAGATAGATTCTCACCTGCTCACCCTCCGTAGACTGTCGTGGTATCTTAGCTCACAGCAACCTCAAACTCTTGGGTTCAAGTGATCCTCTTGCTTCAGCCTCCCAAGTAGCTGGGATAACAGGCACCCAGTACAATGCCTGGCTATTTCTAGAGACGAGGTCTCTGTCTCAGGCTGGTCTCGAACCGGTGAGCTCAGGCAATCCCCCCGCCTCGGCCTCCCAAGTTCTAATTTGAGTTCTGAGATCGTATTGGGTCTGGGGTTTTGCCCTAGTACGTAGTAGCTAGTAAGTTAGTCTCTCGGTGTTTCACAGAGGCTGGCAGAAGACACAAGACATTTAGGTCAAAGTTGCAGGGCAGGCAGCATGAACCTCACGTCTGTGCTGCTGTTCACCCATCCCACGGCGGGGATGCAGAGGCCAGACAGTGCCAGGCCTCCAGGAGGTCTGCCTCATAACTGTCAAATGCTGAGCTCAAGGAAGGCACTGCATTTTTAGTAAGCATGAAGCAAGCCCTAGGAACACACACACTCCTAAGAAATGGTTTGGGTTAAGGGTGGTGTTGCATTTTTGCCATACCCAGCAAGTGTGTACGAGGACACGCAAGGTTCATGGAAGGTTGCCTCGCCCAACTGAGCTTGGTTGGCTTTTGATTCAAAGGATTTTCTTATCAAACTTGATTTTTATTCATCCCAAGACAATCTATTTTCTTTCTATCTCTCACACACACACACACATTCTTACACGGTCTTAAACCAATTTTGAAACTTTCAATTACAACCCAGCACACACACATAAACCACCTGTTCCTAGGTCAACAGAAACACTGCAGTGATAGAAGTAAAGACAGGTTTTTGCGCTTGTTCATTGCTTTGCTTATCAATGAAATGCAACATGTAGTAAGCATCTTTGCAGGGTACTCAGCTGTTCTGTAGGGTAGAATCAAGGTATTTCATTCCCAGTCAGATTGCAAAAATACCAACAGCTACAAATTTTCACATTATGAATTTAAAACATATTTAAAATGATGTAAGCTGAGTGGCGCCTGTGGTTCAAAGGAGTAGGAGGTGGCGGGTTCAAACCCAGCCCTGGCCAAAAACTGCAAAAAAAAAAAAAATGGATGTAAGTTGCTATAGCTTCAAACAAAACACTGGTTTCTATCCATTTATACCTTTCTATAAATACTTTTACAAACTAAAAATAAATTATTATTTTATTATAAATAAAAATAAAATCTGGAATTATTTTACTGTAGTATGTACAGGTGTACCTTTTTGCCGTTGAATATAAAATGTAAAAACAGAATATAAAATGCACACGTATTTCTGTGAAGTTTGGGCTAACATATTTTCTGGTTCTTGACCTTATACTCTAGTTGGGCTTTATAATTCCTGGTTGGTACTTTAGAAAGTAACACATGAAACAAAATAATAGTGAATTTGGTTTGATGTAAGCAAAAAGCAACATTCTGTCTTAAGATACCTTGTTTTCAATGGATCTATCCATTCTGTTTGTTTGTTTTGCACAAGCCTCTTTGCAGGAAAGCTTGCCTATAAAGTATGTTAGAAAAATGTGATTTATAAAGTGAATCAGAGAGAAAAAATTGTATGTTAAAAGTTAATTTTTAACTTTAAAACGTGGATGAATGTGTACTGCAGGTTTTAGAGCCTAAGTATTATATTTAACCAGGAGTAACAGTGGCCAAGCATTTCAAAATTGTAACTGCGTAACTGCAGCGATTGTGGAAAAACTTTGCCAAACAACCCAGACATACACCATTCAAAATGATTCTTTTAATTTCAATGAAGTACAAACAGTTTCATTTAAAAATGACAAACAAAATCAGATTTTAAGGAAATACGTTCTATACCTTGACCCTAACCAGCACTTTATGTAGTACAGTTTTACTTTCAATCAACTGCGGAGCTATAATAACATCATCTTCTAATTACTATTGCCCCTTCCTTGTGTTGTCCGAGAGTCGCTCTCTATTTTTCAGCATGCATTCCTTAAGCCACTGTGTGTGTTGAGTGTAGAAGGAAATAAAAGATAAACAAAGTACGTACCTTCAAGGAGTTCACATTTCAGGGGCAGAAATAAACTCATAAACCAGTTATGATGTTGGATGTCATAAGACACCAGTAAAGTGTTAGGAGCAACCATCACATATAGATTCTGTGGACTTAATCTCCACACTAGTTTTAAAGCAAGGACCCATGAGTGGTACAATAACTTTCTCAGAGAATCCGACTATGGATTCATCTCTATATTTTTACTTACACTCACACTCATACACTAGCAAGCTCCAGCTTTTTTAGAAGTGGGTCATAAGAACGCAACGTGGCCCTGCAAAAGCAAAGTCACAGTTCTTACAGTCCTAAGACTTTGGATGCACACCTTTAAGGTCCTGATGTTGGATTCTTAAAATTTAACAGTAAGAATAATAATAGCTGATAATAATACTATAAGCCATAGTCTGTTAAGCGCTTCTCCTCTTGGTAGTATTCCAGTCCTTCCATAGGCCTTTTCTCACTTAGTCTTTGAAGCACTGCTGTGGGATGGGTACAGTTGCCATTCATACTTAGAAATGAGCCAAAGCTAATAGAAATCTATGCCCAAATCTGCAGCCCTCCTGTGAGGAATAGCGTCCAAACCTACACTTCTGGGTCTCTGAGATCAGAGATTTGCTCACTTAGTCAACTGATGAATATTCTTCCAAAATGTTCCAAATGTTATTCTTAGGCATGCTTTCTTTGTCACTTTTTGTAATTCATAATCACTGGGGAAAACAAAAATGGTCTCCTGAGCCCCACATCATTAGGGAAACAATATTGTCTTTGAGAATAATATTCTTTCCCAAATGATGTGCATCAAAGCTGGTACCATAAACTGCAGAAATTGTCTTTCAGCTCTGGAGACTGAAAGGCCAAGAACGATGTGTCAGAAAGACTGGTTTCTTCTGAGGGCCAAGAGGGAGCCTCTCCCATCCCCATCTCCTACCTTGCCACTCTAGTAGTTTGCTGGCGATCTTTGTCAATCCTTGACTTGTCAGCTTCTACCTTCATCTTTATGTGGAATTCTCCCGGGATGCTGGAATTTGTGCCCAAATTTCCCCTTTTTATGCCTTTTCATAAGGGAGCCCTCACATGAGCTGAGGGGCCTACCCAACTCTATTATAACCTCATCTTTACTAACTACTGCTGCAACGGTCCTGTTTCCCACTGACCTCCCATTCTGGAGGCTGTCACTCAACATGTGTTACAGGTGATGCAAGGTAACCTATCCAAAGCAAAGAACATGTATACAACAATAGTCTACTCTAAATAGTGCAGCCTGAAATTTCGCACTGTGAACCTTTTCTCAGTTTGATTCAATGGATCAGATCACAGACTCAGAATCACGAAGGTGGTTAGAGACAGGTGTGGAGCTGTGGAGTGTGAGTTTGTCAACGCAGGTTGTGTGAGTGATGCCCATGGAAGTGGAAGCAGGAAACATGATCCATGCCCCATCCTACAAGGGAGCTGCTGCTTAGATCTAACAAATTGATGCCATAAAGACAATTTTTCAGGACGATGTGAAAATCTAGATTTTTATTTGTAATCACACTTCACTACGTATAGGTTCATATGCGACACACACACACACCCACTGTACAACCAAGACCCTAATCAGCACCATCCAGCCTGTTCCAGGACCCTTGCACTCATCTCCACTCCAAGCTTTTCTTCAGCCTACAGTCCCTGCACCAGTGTTGCCAGGAATCTCTTTTCTGCATCCTCTTTCTTAGCAATCCCAAGGCTGCAATATTATCTCCAGAAAATTAACATTTAAGTCTTCCTGTTTTATCTTAGTTTCTTAGTTTGGGTTCTGTGCTTTAGTCCTACATTTCCCACCAGTAACTAGTTGGAATTTCAAACTCAGTAGGCTCCAAATAAACTAAGACTCATCTCTCATCCTCCTTAGCATTTTCGGTCTCCCTTGGGAATCTTGTCATTCCTCACATCACCTAGATGGGAAAATTATGAGACGTCTTCAACTCCTCCCTTATAACTTCTGTGTCTAACAACTTGATTTTTCTCCAGGGCAATTTAAATGGTCAGGAAGTTAAAGGATACTACCACAGGTAACCCTCAATGTGACTGACAGTAGAAATTGGTCTTGCTCGTTCAGAGCAACCAGGAAGATGGGAGGAAGTGAACATGGCGACCGGTCTTCATGGAATATTCTCACAATATGCATGTGCAACTGGCACTCAGCGAAACTCTGCAAGTCGGTAGCTTTCTTTAGTGTGCAAGACATTAGATTTAAATGTTTAATCGAAATTCGAAACCCTTCAAAATGCTTCCCCCAAAGTTTTCTAAACAACACAGACACAAAAACACAACCAATTTATAAATGGAACAAGTGTACAGAAAAACAAAATACTGTGACAGAAAATACACATGTATACATAATATATTGATTCTGCCTTCTGCAGGAATTGCTAATATATGCTAAACTACTCATGAATACAATTTCTTCTTATAAAAAATTGGTTTCTTCACAGTTGCACTAAATACCGAATAAATTTTCACAGAATGTAAGTCTCCCTTTAATAATTCAACAACATTCTAGTATTCCAGCTGTCATCACACTTATCAGAAGCCCTTAGCTGAACTATTCACATTATCCTTTTAATGGTCAAGCTGAGCTTTTATGGTATTCTTGAGGTTAGCTTTTTTAGAATATAGAAAAGATAGGTAAAATCTACCATGTGTTTTAAATTAATATTTAATTTATTAACTTACAAAGAATTTAAGAATGTTGTTCTTCTGGAAGTTTTAAGTTCAACTGATAAATATTATTGCTTTATACAGGGATATTAAACTTTCAATCAACTAGATGCCTTATTTCAACATGCATTTATAAAATTAAGGCATTTTATTTTATTTCAAATACTGTAATTATCTACCATAATCAACAAACTCTTCCACACAGTCAAGAAGCTTTATAAATTAAATATAAAGTCATCAATATGGTGACTCTCAAGCTCTCTTAAATGTTGAAGATTATATGTGAACTTCTTTTTAACTTAAACTCATACATCTAAATTCATTTTTAAATTACATACTGCAAGTGGATGAAAAACACTCTGGTTTGCATCACAAACATTTATAATACCTAAATGTGAAAACTACTGCTAAACTTAATATAAAAATATAAATATCAACAAGTTGGTTTACTGTGTCTCTAAACCTAATTCTAAATCTCTCCAAGGTTTAACATATCTAACTAATAGGAAAAAAATCTTATGTCTTCACACATTGGGGTTATCAGCTTATTATCTAGAAATTGCAACAGGCTGAAAATTTTGTTTCAGAAGATCAAGCTATTCTTGTTTCTCCATAGGGCAGACTCCACTGCTGCAAAACATACTGTAAAACTAAAATGCTATTGATACGGATATGGATACAGACACACACACGGATATATATGAAAAACAAAAAAATGGCCAATTTGCTCAAAAAACATATTTAAAACAAATAAGAACTTCAGTGTTTTTTTTTTAATTTCATATTAATGTGAGGGTATAACTTTAGTATTTTCTGAGGGAAACAAGGAGACTTGGGAGGATTTTGGACACAGGAAAAAGACAAAGTGACAACAAACAGGGAAGTGGCAGCCAGGTGGTCTTCCTGGAGGAAGAACCTTGAATAGCCCAATAAAAAGCTCACCTCCAGCCCCTGGTCAGTCAGGGCACACTTCAGTTATAATATTTGTAAAAGAGAGTCAGTATTTTAACATGGGTGGTTTTGAGTGATTTCAGAGCAACATTTGCTACAGAAAAATGTTATTTATTCATGGAAAGCTTTAAAAGTCTGAAGATACATTTATGGGAGCATGTAAAGATTAAAATGTCCTTGTTTTGCAATTGTATGCTTGTAAAACTCCTAGTGTATTTCATTAAAGAAAGTAGAAATTTTAAGATGTACTTCTTTCAAGATTTTTGGAAGAGTGAATAAAAATTATCTTTGAAAGCATTCAGAATTTTTAAAAATGAAAACAATATTTTGTTAGGATTAATATCAAAGAAATTGTGGCTGGCCTGAAGATTTTATGTAGTTTCAGTCTTCTTGTGTGTGCATGTGTGTGTGTGTGAAGGTTAATTGATAATTGATACAGACCTTATGTTTATCATATTTTCCAATTCAATAAAGGCTACAAATAATGATAATCAGTAAATCCAGAATATTTTAAAATATTTATCAGCTGGTAGTTTTCTTTTCAAAATAGACGTGAGTAGAGAAAAGTAGATGAACATTTCACTCCCTTAATTCCCAAGGATTTTGAAATTCTTGTTGCAGGAATCATTAACTGAAAAGTCCTCATTTTAGGCTTTTTTAAATTAATAACAAAGTGGAAAATATAGAATAAGAACAATTTGATTTGGACAAAAAGAAATCCATGTGCTCTAAAAAAATAAACTTTGGCGGGAATGTAAAGTAGTATGGCTCTTATAGAAAACTGTATTAAGGGTGTTCATAGAAACTAAAAATAGGACTATCATATGCCTCAGCAATAATCGCTCTGCAAGGTATTTCTCCCGAAGAAAGGAAATTATCATATAAGGGAGAAAGATCTTCACTCCTATGTTTATTTCAGCACTATTTACAAAAGCCAGGATATGGAATCAACCTAAGTGTTTACCAAAGTAGACTTTACAAATGAGTTATAAATATAGACACCTAGATATGCATATCCACAAACACACAATGGAATGTTATGAAGCCATAAAAAAGATCAAAATTTCATCATTTGCAGCAACATAAATGGAACCAAAGGTCGTTGTGTTAAGTGAAATAAGCCAGGCACAAAAAGACAAATACCACATGTTCTCGCTTGTATGTGGGAGCTATTATAACAATATGGACCTCATCGATGTAAAGAGTTGAATGATGGTTCCCAGAAGCCAGGAAGGAAGAGGGTCTGTAGGGATGAAGAGAGGTTGGTTAAGGAGAACACACACACACACACACACAAGAAAAAAAACAACTAGATAGAAGGGATAAAATCTATCGTTCGACAGTAAAAGACATTATAGTTAACGATAATTTTTATATATGTGAAAATAGCTAGAAAATTTGTAATATTATAAAATAGAAAAAAATAAATGTTTGAAATAGTGACTATTCCAATTTCCCTGATTTGATCAATGGGCGTTGTATACAGGTATCAGAAAATCACATGTACCCCACAAATTATACAGCTATTACATATCCATAAAATACGTAAGTTCTATACTCTGAAGAGTTCTATACTCTGTTGGCTCTGGAATTAGGAAGTTATTTTAACTTTATCACACTACATGAAGTCATTTATTTTTGCATTAACTCCTTGGAAAGCAAACAAATAATTATTACTTATTTCACCATGTGAGTCAATCAGAATTCTTCATCAAAATACAAAATGTCGGACATTTTTATCGTATTTAATGGTTTTAAATTTTCTTAGATACTTTCAGGAAGAGTACATCCAAAACCTAAACCATGGCTATATAAAAAATCATCAATTTTCCTTAAAGCATTCAGTGTTTTGTGGTGATTTAAAAATAAATAAATAAATAAAATACCATCAGTCACCAAGACCTGCAGAACTTGAAATTTGCTAAAGGGTAGATCTTTTGCATTCCCATCACTAAAAAAGAAGGAAACCGTTAACTATGTGAAGTAATGAATATGTAAATCAGCTTGATTATGGTGATCATTTGAAAATGTGTATGTAGATCAAAACACTGAATTGTATGCCTGAGTATACAATTTTTGTTAAGTTGAAAAATAAATAAAATAAAATACTCATCCTATTGATATGCCCTTGAGAGAATTCACAGGAAAGAAGAGTTATTATTTCAAGGCATAATACATAATAAAAAATATTCCTATCTGGGAAAAATACAGGCAAGAGGATCTACTTACAGTCATGTGTTATTTAATAAAGGGAATATATTTTCTGAGAAATGTGTCTTTAGGCAATTTTATCTCTGTGCAAACATTCTAGAGTGTTCTTACTCAAATGTAGATGGCACAAACTGCCTCACATGAAGCTAGCGTGTATAGCCTACTGCTCCTAGGCTAAAATTGCTCTCCACTGAATGCTGCATGCAATGGTAACACAATGGGAAATACTCATGTATCTGAGCATAGGAAAGGTACAGTACACATACTATATCCTAGTCTCAAAGGACCACTGCTGTGCGTGTATATGGGTCTATAGTAGACTGAAATGTGTTGCTATTTGCAAAGCTGGGTTCTCAATTCTTGCAATTGAACACCTTCCTACACATGGTAATAAGCATCACGTAACCTAGAACAGCCTCAAAGCTGAGGTCATTTCATTGCTCATGGCTCAGACAAAGGTGTAACATTGGAGTGAGGCAAACATTCCTTTACTTCTGGAGGATCTCATAGAAGCCCTCCACGCACATTGCCAGCTGGTGCTGAAAAGATAGGTAGCAAGCCTTGTGCTGTTTTGTTTCTAAAAGCATGTAAAGCCTATCAGAAATAGCTTTCAGTAAAACGTGTAACATATTAATTCCAATAATTTCCTTCTGATTTTTTTTTAATTTTGGGTGGTAAAAATTATGTTAATACTATGGAACAAAAACTCCCACTGCTAGTAGGTGTTAACAGAAAAAAATTGATGAAGTCAATGAAACATAGTAAGCATGATTGTTTTAGAACAGGTGCATAGGTTCAAATTAACCAACAGTTGATCACAGCTTTGACGATAAGTGGACAATAGGGCAGCCATGACCTGAGAAGGGACAGAGATTCACTAGGAATGAGGATCTGAGACCTCCTAAATCCCCAGCCAAGCATAGGGCAATTGAGAGTGTGTGGTGGGAGAGAGAGACAGTGAGTGGAGAATGGGAGAGAGACGGTGAGTGGGAGTTATAAGCTGAAGATGAGCTACCGTATGTGGCTGTACTTTTGTCCAGTGTTACTTTTCTTCTAAGTTTTCAGGAAGCTCTTTCCAGATGGGCCAAATTAACTCTAACTTGCTCTAGGAAGCAAGTGATGCTAGGCTAGAAAGAACACAGTGGTCCAGACACACCTGTTAGGACTAATCTGCCCATAGGTGTCTACAGTCTTGGTTGCTCACAATTGAGTCCTTCCCCCAGAATTTCCCTCAGTTCCCAGTAACTGACTCACCTCCGGTTGCATTCCTTCTCTAGAAGCACCCTACTGTCAACAACTGGCCAACTGGCTGATGTGCGCCTATAAAGCCTGGCTCTTTTACCTCAATTTGGGAAAATTAGAAGGTGTATTTAAGATCATGAGCTTTTAGTAGAATTGTCAGAGGTCTCAGCTCACTGCTGGATGGATTACTCAGTTTTTCCCTCTTCACAGTCCTGCGTTCCTCAGTTTTTTAAATAGATATTTATTTGAGACCATTCCCAATAAACTTTCTGCATTCCCCTCTCCTTGTCAGAGTCTGTTTCCATGGAACTCAATCTATGACAGATGGAGATAACATTCCAGTTGTTTATGGTCAGTAAGACACAGTAACCTGGGGAATGTTTCAGAAATGAATTAAGAAGCACATATTTGGAATAGAGGAAAAAGAATCCTTTCTTTAACCCCTTACCTATTCCTAAACAAGTCTGTAGATGATTTGACTGAGTTTATAGATAATTTGTAGAAGGTATGAGCACTGTGTTGTGCCAAAGTGAATTAGTATGATTTTAAAAATAGATTCTCCATTAATCGCTTTAAATGCAACTCTCTCATCTTTCCATTTTTCCTGCCCACACAGCTGGGTAGTACAACATTGTTTAAGATATAAAAACATAGTCTGTCATAGTTGCTACTTAAATTATTTCCTCAATCAGTCTCATCACCATGGAAATAGAGGTATTATCTTATGCTTTCCTTTTGAATCCCAGTATTAAAATAATACTGACACATCATTGCTTTAATTGATGGATTTTTAACTCCATTTACATAAATCTAAAGCATAAATGTTCTTCCCCATTTCCTTATTCAAGCCAAAATGTGAGACTTTGGGGAGGGGACACAAATTCCTATTAATTCCACTTATCCAAAATGCTTAAGATAATTCATACACTCTATACACAATAGCAAAATGTCATTATCAAACACATATCTGGGGCTCAAATCTCTGACTTGGAATTTTAGTAAATTCGTTCTGGTAATATCATTGTGTCTCAAAGTAATGGACTGCTGTAATGAGAGTTACATGCCATAAACGTGCTTCTGCAAGGGGGTCCCGAACTGGCCTATGAGGCCCACGTCCTCTCTGCGACTCACATAACATTCACAGTTCCTGTTTTGTCTGGCTGAATCTATTTAATATCCTACTGCTCTTTTTAAAAATTTTATGGTGAAAGGGAAGTCTCAGTTTTAAATTTCGAGTATTCCCTATTCAAATGGAAACAAACGGCAGTCTTTCATATTGACCAACATTTTCTATATTTCAAAACAGCAAGATGTTTGACATCTAACTTTCAAGATAGTATAAATCAAAGGTGTTACTGAAAAAAAACAGAAGTTTTGTTTACCTTCCAGGAAAATGTAAAATCAAAACACACGGTTCTTCTTCCCTTTCCCTTTTATACACATTCATATGCACACTTGCCAAGTGTACCATCTAATATCTTACATGATTCCCACACTTTGATGTCTGTAGATTCCCTAGGGAAACTTAGAAAATGAATTCCTCGTGTCTTTGACCTTCTGATTCAGTAAGGTTCCTATAAACTTGGGCAGAGGAATTTTTCCCACAACATCTAGGTGGTTCTGAGTTACACCAAGATTGGGCCCAGTTGAAATTTTAAAAAGAGTTCAATGGCATAAACTGCTGTTAGTAAGACACACACAAATGGTCTATGAAGAATTTTGTTTTTGCCTGTTAAGCATTTATTAAATGTCATACTTGTGAAGCATTTTTTCCAGTACTTTTTTCTTTTTATTATCATTATTATTTATTAAATCATAAACACATAGATCTCCTGGCAATGTAAATATTATTATCTCTCCATAGATTTTTTTTTAATTTATCTTAGTGAAAAAATCGGTGCTCCAAGATGATCCACATTAGAATACCATTCACTTTTGTCAGAATGAAATGTCTCTGTGAATAATTTCATATAATGTTTGGGGTATCCCAGGCTCTGTGTGTGTAAGAATTTTTTACAATGATGAAAACATCAGCAACAACTAATTTTGTGTTGCAGCACATTCTCAGGTGGGTTTCTACTTAAGTGGAGTTCAACTTCAAATCAGTTATTCAAAGAATACATACTCACATTCTCACTGGTATTGTGGCTGCAAGAGGTTTTTCCTTCTAGGAAATTTTTAGAACAAATGGGGAAAGTTCAGCTGCCATTCTCCACTATTGACCTGGATATAACCTAGCAAAGCCACTTCCCTTCCCTATGTCAGAGTTTGCTCCCTGCGGAATAAGAGCCACTTCTCAGCGATCTGTGCATCTAGGTTACGTAGCGTGTCTGGAAAAGGCAGAGGAAACGCCTTCCCCGACAGCCACAGCTACACAAAGACTATTATGGAAATATGGAGCCAAGTTCTCAGACGGCTGGGGCTGGACAGGAGGCGATCAGCTGCGTGACCCCGGGTGCTCAACCCTCCAGGGCGTTTAATGTGTGTGCCTCTCTCATCTAGTGACCCACAACCCTCCTGGGAACAGAAAAAACTGAGGCCTTAGGTGTGTTTTGTGTCTGTGTTAGGCCCTCTTCTCCAGAGGAGCACAACACGCGCGCGCACACACACAGCCTCACGTCCCTTAACAAGGGTGGCAAGTTGGGAGAAGTGTGCCCTGTGAGGGGATCCTGTCACTGTGTGACATCACAAAGTGTGGTACAGACCTAGGCACACCTGGAGACGACAAGGTGGACAGCCCACTGCTCCCGGCTACATCCCTGAACGGTATGCGACTGTGCTGAGCACGGTCGGCAACTGTGACCCAATGGGAAGTATCTGAGCATCTGTCCCCCCATAGAAAAGCGGAAGTCAAAATATGTACCGTAATCTCACAGGCCACAGTCATTTCTGCAGTGTGTTGTCGACTGAAACGTCATCATTTGGGTATGTTCACACACACACACACATGCACGCACACACAGAACGGACTATGTGTGAGAGAAGCTTCATTAGGGGATTGGTGCTGACTGTGGAATTCTGTCTGAGGCACGCGGCCTGTGGCCCTGGGGCTGCTCGTGCAAGTCCTGCAGGCGGAAGGCTGAACCACCAGGAATGCTAACGGCCTGGAGAAGCACAGCGCCCTGGCTCTAGAAAAGAGAGTAAATTCACCTTTCCCCTTCTTTTTCTTCTATGTAGGCCCTCAGCTGGTTGGGTGCCCACATGAGGTGAGGGTGGATCATCCTTACTCAGGTCATTGGTTTGAATACTAGTCTTTTGAGGAAACAGCCCCACAGACAGAGCCAGCAATGATGCTTTACCTGCTGTCTGGGTTACCCCATAATTCAATCAAGTCGACACCTCTAATTAACCAACAGCTATCTAAAGTCTATGCAACAAATTGCTTGGGGAAAAACTGAAAATCTAACTGAAATTTTATTTTAAAAAAATACAATTTTAATTGATCATTTCTTTCTTGTTTATTGCATAAGAGGAACAATTCTATATGCTAAAGGCATACTATTTCTACCCTTACTTGTTTCTTTTTGTTATTATTAAATATGAGAGGGGTATCTTGCCTAAAAACTGGGAGATATAGGTCAGAGGATATAAAATAGCAAACACGTAAGATAAAAAGTCTAGAGGCTAAAATGCACCATGAGTATTATAGGTAATGAACTGTATTGTATATGGGAACAAGGCTAAATGAGGATATTTTAGCTGCTATTGCCAGAAAAACAACAAAAAAATTGGTAACTATGTGAAATAGTGAACATGCTGATTTGGTCCACTAGAGCAACCTTTTATATTTGTATATATCACAACCATTTACTATCCACATGTCTCCCATCACATCATGTGGCATGCCTTAAATACAAACAATGAAATGTGTGGCTTTTAAAAAAAGAAAACTATGAATCGGAAAGAAAACTATTTTTGTTTTCATTCCTACAAAAGTTTGGCACCTAAAATGAAGTTCTCTTCAGAAAGGTTCTTATTTTATAATAGATGTGATTACCTAGAAGATTCCTCTTTAGTTGTCCCTATTGTATTAATCAGCACTTCAAGGATTTTTCTGTGGATTATCTATAATGGGATTATCTTGCTTTTCGTTGAGAAAATGAATAATAATTATTGTACCCCTGGATTGCACTAATGTACGCAGTTATGATTTACTTTTAAAAAAAGGAAAAAAAAAGAAAATGAATAATAATTTTTAGTGATCTGTTGTCATCAAAAAATAAGTTCAAAATTGTAATTATTCAATAGGGATATTTTCTTTCTTAAATATATTACTATTCAGAAAATTTGTGGGAAGTAGAATTTTTAGAAATAGAAAAATTTTCAAAAAATAGCAATAGAAAAAATTAACTTTATAGTGTTAAAGGGTAATTATATCAATAAAGGTATAGGGTGGCACCTTTAGTTCAAAGGAGTAGGGCTCTGGCCTCATATTCCGGAAGTGGCAGGTTCAAACCTGGCCCCGGACCAAAAAAAAAAAAAAAGTATAAATTTTAAGCACACTTAAGGTGGTGGAGAAAATAAGGAAACATTTTTTCCTCTTTTTGTTGATCAACACTAATTATCTGTAGCCAAGGAAATTCATGTTTTGCATTTTCTACCTTATTTAATTCTCTTGGAATAAGCCTGTATATATCTTGATTTTATTCTGTTTCTCTCATAATAGGACATAAGATATTTTCTAATGCCTTAACATCTATGTAAGTAAGTGTGCACATTTTTATGGTACTTAAATAACATATTGAAAGATTTATTGATGCATTTGATTTCTGAGGGTATTTTTGAAAAATGTATTTTTAATGGAAAACTTAAGAACAATCTATAAAGACAATTAATATAAATTTTACCACAAAGGACAATTGGACATTACAAGTTTAAAACTGCTCGATAAAAATCAGCCCTGAGTTGTTCATAGGAAATGAACATTTAATAATGTTCACCTACCCCACAAAATTTGGTGACTTACTAGGCTACAATAGGGGTCAGTGTCTTTGATGGGGAAGAAGAGGAGAAACATGCTTTCCTACTGGCTGTGCATTGTCATTGAGCCCTTGAACTATTTAGGGCTGTCTACCCACCTTGGAAACATAGCTCTTAGCCACATAAAGAGCAAAACATGTTGTATGTTTAGCTGGAGCAAAACATACAATTTTCTTGTAAGACTTGCTAAATTACCAAAATTCTAAATTCAAAGTTAGTAGAATTTTTTTCCAAAATTTAATTCTAGGTTTATCATCTTAATATTTAAAGTCAGATGTTTTATTAAAAGAATCTTCATATATATAATAGGGTGCCAAAAATGTATACATATTATGAGAAAGGAAAAAGCTGTATTAAAATCATAATACTCAAGCCACATTTGACTCCTGGAATTACAAGAGATACAAGCTACAATACACAAGATGGCAAACATTACCATTATATATTGAGTATTGTAATACATATATTTTCTTTGCAAGAAATATATAATACCCGAAGTAGATTTTCAGAAAGTTAAAGAAAGATGTTTTGGAAGTGGAGGACGGACTATCTCAAACACAATATTTTGTTTTAAGTGGAAAAGAATAGAATGTATTAAGAATTTAGAAAATGACCCAACTTCACACTGTTGGCTTGTAACACTAATAGGTATTGAATAAGTACTGAAGCCAAAGTTCAGTGTTATGTGAGCTGAGGAATTTGAAATTGAAATAAGACAAGATCTCTAAGCAAAATGCAAAAGCAAACCAAAACAAAAACAAAAATTAAAAACCAACCACAGTCTACTATTATTGGCATAATGTCATAAATGTCCCAAATCGCATAGGCCTAATATTAGGAGGGTTTTCTTTGACCATTGATTATAGAAAGTTTCCGGCTTGAGGCTGAAAAACTAAAGATCTCAGATGAGAAATTTTAATCATAACCAAGAGTTTTGGTTTGGAGAACTAATAGTGAGAAATAGTGAGAAATAGCCTGGAAAGAGAGGATTGGACTTGTGCCTCTTAACTGTCCTGGACAGGTTGGGTGTCGGTCAACTCTAAGGAATGTGGGGCCCAAGGTTATCTCTCATGTTGCTTTCGATAGCATGTCAGGAAAGACTCAGAACACAATTGGATAAATGAAAACTGAACCGAGCTCCTCCCTCCAAACACTTCTGTCAAGTAAAAATGTAAAAACAGAGATAATTGTCATGGAGTTGCATGGAGGACAGGACTCAGTGTTACCTCGGAGAGACTGTTAGTTGGCAGCAACTCATCTTTCATTTACCCAGACACTAACCACAATGTTCTTCTCACATTCTCTGCCTTAAACATGTTTCACTTACTCTTTGTTAAAAAAAAATAAAGTAACAACCCTTGTGCTCTTACATTGTCAGGTGCGTCACGTAAATGGTTCTCCCTTTCATGTCCCGAATGTGAGATGTGAAATGGTGGTGGCTAGCCAGGAATCCAGGTGAAAAGTGAATTTGGTGCAAGTCCACCTAGTGGATAATTGAAGGGGAACCATTTACAGAACACAGACAGTCAGGTCACGTGGCTCCATACAACAGGGAAGAAACCAGCAGCGTGATGGCCCAGGATGAAAGAGGAAATCGGGGCTTTTTCCCCTACACATTGCTTCTCCCACTTCATTGTATGTAATGCACGTACAGTGCACAGGAGACCTTGTCAAAAATGGAGATTGTGATTCAGCAAGTCTGGGCCAAGGCCCAGGATTTCTCTCGTCTAAGAAGCTTCCAGGTAATGCTGGTGCTCCTGCGGGCCGACCAGTCGTATTGTGAGCAGCAAGGCTATCCAAAGTCCTCCCCAACTCTCTGAGAGAGGGAAAGAAATATAGTTAGTGTTTTTATAGCATCATTGCTCATGAATACAATACCCTTTACAATCACTTCTGGTTTTCCCACAGCTACTCATGATGTCAATTTTAAGATATTTGATTCATATTTTGAGCACAATGGTACCCATCAGATGAAAAGGCCATGAAAGCCTGAACAGAATGGAGACAGGAGGAAAGAAAAGGATAAAGTTGATAAAGTTTCAGATTAGAAGCAGAGAAGCATGGAAGACGAGTAACACTCAGAGCGTGAAAGGGAACTTAGTCGAAAGTGCAGCACAAATCCAGAAGATGCGAGTCTGGGGATAATGGCCTATTCTGTGGAGACTTGGCTGATTTTCTGCTGTACTGTCTTGCCTCTTTGTCTTTCATTTTATCAAGTGGGGATAGACATAGTGTGTTTGGGCCAGGTTCACCTTTTCCTCCACACTTTCCTGCTTCATTCATCATGCAGGATAAATAACTACGACTTACAGCCACTGGGGCATGGACAAAAGAATAAAAATATGAAGATTGGGATTTATTAGCAACAATTTCCCTTACTGAAAGAAACAAAAACATCATTTTGTTGTCCTCATGGAACCTGATGGTCACGGTTTTTGAGCAGCTACCTTTGGTAGATTACCTAGAAACTTCAGAAACTTGGCAGTATAATAAATGGGAAATGCAAGGCAAATAAACCCTCTAATTTCAGTTGAAAAATTAAGGGAAATTCAATATCCTTATAGTGTTAGCATTGTATTTACAGCTGTTGCTGCTGCCCACATGCTCCCTACGGACCTAGATCAAAGGTATAGTCACGGTGTGATGGAGCATGGGACCACACTGTAATAATTTTACACATCGAGCAGAATGTTTCCAATGGAAGGGCACATGATGTAAGTTGCAGGTGTTCATAAACAGGATGCAGGGTTCAAGCCACTGTAGGCTCAGAGTGGGGCTGCTCTGTTACTGCTTACTCCTGAAGTCTGCCCCAGTAGACCATTCATAACCTTGAGTGGATCCCTTTGGGGAGCAATCTTTCAGGTCTGTGCGTGTGTGTACAAGGGCTGTTGGGAAAGTATCCACTCATCGTTAATGCTATTTTTTCATATTACATGGCTGAATACTTTCTAGAAGCCCTCTTTACATACATATGCATAGTTGGTGCTCTTAATTCATTGCATCAATTTTGGTATTAATGGTCCATTTCTAGTGGAAACTTCATCTAGGAAAGCTTTTAAGCTTTCAAAATGTATCTTCTCTTGGACTTCTATTCTCATTTGATTGAAATGCTGTGTAATGAATGTTTAACTAATACACACACACATATTGTGTCTAAAAATGCTGTAGTTATACATTCTTAAATTTTGCACTCTCAGGCCTGCCAGACATTTTTTGGCAGTTAAGACATTACTTCCCCATGTACGAGGATGATTCCAAGTGCCCATCCACATTGCACTTTCTTACTTCACAGCTCTATTCATTCTCCATCTCCTTTATTGTTGGATAACTCATTATTTTCTACTAGATAAATACTACTTAGTTCTTAACAAATGGCCTCTACCTACAAATGCTTCTGCCTCCATCTCAATATTAAAACTTTAAATCAAGAAAACACCAATGCCCTGTAAAATAATTTAACTTTTTTCCTATTATTACCTGGTTCTAAGTGGTCTCATCTGTTAGGGCACTTCAATTTTTTTTTTTTTGTGAGACAGACTCTCACTTTGTCACCCTGGGTACAGTGCTGTGATGTCACAGCTCAAAGCAATCATGAATTCCAGCGATCCTCTTGTCTCAGTTTTTTTTTCTAGTAGAGACAGGGGGTCTCACCCTTGCTCAGGCTGTTCTTGAACTCATGAGCTCAAGCAATCCACCCACCTGGGCCCCCTGGAGTGGTAGGATTATAGGCAAAAGCCACCACATCCGGCAGCAGTTCAGAATTTTGTGGAAGACAAGTACACAGTATTTATAAGGTAAATGTGATTAGAGTTTTCTTTGGAAGGAGTGTGAATATTTTATCATAACTGATTTAAAGTTGAATGTTATTACTTTATAATTTCCTAAGTATATGCAAATAATATGTCGTAAGTTTAAAGTGGCATATAAATATGCTACAATTGTAAGAAACACTCAAAGAAAAGATGCTCCAGGGGTTCACCTTACACCAAACATATTCTCCCATGCCCCATTCTATTTCATCAGCCCCATTTTCCCCTGATAATCAATTTCATTTCCCACTACCAATAAGATAATTTACTTCCTTGCTCACTGATCTCTTGGCTTGCGGAGCCTGAAGTGATCAGGGCAACATACTTCGCTGAAACTTCAATGGAACTTGTACCGTGCCCCCTGGAAGAAGATCCTGCTGGGAGCGGCGATCTCTGCACCTTGTGGGTATGGCTGGAAGTGGGAAGCACAAAATGGGTCACTGGTACCAGTCTATTAGCATTTCCACTTCTGTCTCCTGGACCTATGTATTCTCCCTTCTGGGGGCATAGAACCAAATCATGTCAATCCTTTTGCTCTGTCATCTTCAAACTGGTGACTCGGGCGCATCTCGCACAGGCCTTTCCACTTCTCCGTCAGGCGAGCGGATTACAGGGGGTGCAGTATGGGATAAGTTAGTGTGCCCCACCGCTGTGCTTTCTTCACTCCAGAGTAGATCCTTGAGTGTTCTGAGATTAATAGGGCACCCTGCCCCAACAACCGTATGTTGAAGTCCCAATCCCGAGTACCTCAGACTGTGGCTGTCGGTGGAGATAGAACCTGTATAGTGGTTTTTAAGTTAAAAGAAGGTCATTAAGATAAGCTCTAATCTAGTCTGACTGTTGTCCTAATAACACAAGAGAAATGTGACCCACAAAGATACACCGGGCATAGGCATGGACAGAGCATTCAGGGACATAGCAAGGGACATAGCAAGAAAGTGGCCATCTGCAAGGCGAGGGGAGAGGAGTTCACATCGACCAACACCTGGATCCCGCACTTCCAGGCCTCAGAACTGTGAGAAAATAAACTTCCGTCATCCCAGTCTGTGGTATTTTGTTATGGGAGACTAGCAAACTAATGCAATCAGAATAACGAAGTCTCAATCGGGGTTTTATGCTGATGGATGTAAGTCTTCTAACTCTGGTGCTGGCCCAGGCCCTGTATGCAAAAGGCAAACTCATGCTCAGAGTAGATGTCATCTTAATGATACAGGGTCCTCCATTCAGGGCTGAACAGGGACTCCCCATTTCCTAGACCTGGGCAATTTCATGAAGCGGATGCTCATTCACCTTGCCCCTAGCAGAAGGTACTGTATCCATTCCTTAATGCACTCATTCATTTTGAAAAAGTGTTTTCTACCTACCACGTCCTGGCCAAATGTAACTCTCAAGGTTCTATATACCCCTAGACAAAGGACCCAGGTGGAGAATTTCTGATTTGGGTCTCTCTGCCAGAAGCTCTGGTACTTTTTACTCCTGTATTCTTTTCTGGCTTACTTACCACTGATCTATGGTCCATGGGTTCATTCTTCAAATCCACAAGACCAAGGACCTACCGAAGAAAGACATTCCAGTAACATCAATCAAAATGACCATCCACCCTCTCAAGGTGGAAGGTGCAATAAGTCAGTTTGCACCACGCAGGTGTCTGGTCTCAGATGATACTATACAGGGTTCAGAATTGGTGTGCACAGCTGGAAAGCTGGACATTCAGCACTTGGTAAGTGGGAATTCATGCTCTCAAGTTCTTTTATAGGCACCATTTTCTGTTTCTTACCAAATTTTCCAGTGGTGTCCAATGATGGAGGCCAGCTGACATCTACTGTCCAAGTGACTCCACCTACCTGTTTCTGTAATGTCTCTTCAGTGACAGAGGCTTTCTAACGAGTGTTTGCATCTGACACCAGTGAAAGTACAGGACCAGGACAAGACCATCTCACTCCACACTAACCCTGTAATCCATCCTCATGCCTCTTCCCCAGATATCCTCAGCCCAGACCTTGTTGTGTGTCTCTTTTCAGGACTATGCTTCATCAGCAACACCACCCACATGTCCCTGTACTTTCCTACTTTGTTTCATTCTTCCATTGACATGATGTAGATGACTAAGTGCCCCATGCAGGACTCTGTGCGGTGGAATGTCCCCTCCCTGCCTTTTTTTTTAATTGCCTTGCTTATTTTTTATTTTTATTTCTTTGCTTTTGTTGTTGTTGAGACAGAGTCCCACCCTCTGCCCTGAGCAGAGTGCAATGGCCTCCTCGCTCCCTGCAACCTCAGATTCTTGTGTGGGCATCCCCTGCCTCAGCCTCCGGAGGCCACTGGGACTACAGGCATTCGCCACAGTGCCCGGCTGGGTTTTTCATTATTTTAGGTGTTGGGGTCTCACTCTCGCGCTGATATATTGAGCAAATCCATTAACAAATGAAGCTGTCCTTTCCTCCTCCCCTATCAGATGTTCATAAGATTCCCCACGCCCTCCATGAAGCCGTCAGTGAGAGGTGGTAAGTGAGCTGCTGGAAGGGGGCTGCACTACCGTTCATGCAGCTTGCATGTTCCATCGGTTCTGCTCATTTCTGGGACTTGCAAAAACCACTTATTTCTTTCTTTCTTTTTTTTTTTTTTTGAGACAGAGCCTCAAGCTGTCACCCTGAATAGAGAGCTGTGGCATCACAGCTCACAGCAACCTCCAATTCCTGGGCTCAAGCGAGTCTCCTGCCTCCACCTCCCAAGTAGCTGGGACTACAGGCACCCGCCACAACGGCCGGCCATTTTTTGGTTGCAGCCATCATTGTTGTTTGGTGGGCCCAGGCTGGATTCGAACCCGCCAGCTCAGGTGTACGTGTACTTATTTCTTATACTGGATTATCACTGGGCCTGCCTGGCATGACTTGGTGGGTTAGCAGAACTTTGCTGCACATGGGCATCTTTGGCTACATGAGACTGACCTGTACAAAGAACTAACAGCGTTCCATCCCAGTTACTGCTCTCTCCATGATATACGGCTCACTGCTGCTTTCTGCACCTGTTTCATGCGGTAGGCCCTTCTCAGAGCATGTCCTTTCATGACACCTGGGTTAGAAAGTTACCTATGAGTATAGAATATACTTTCTCTAGAACTTGAAAAATTCTACCAAGAATTGTGCTTCCTTCTTAGTGACAGCTGGTAAGATACGCTAGAATTTGTCTTTTACCTTGGAGAGGATTCCCTGGGATTTCCCAGGCAACTATCTTCTCTAAACATTGCTTTGCTATGACAGGTCCCTGAAAGGTGTTTCTCTCCCCTTTGATACCATCATGTGTCTTTGCATAGCACACACCTTGGCAGTCATCTACTTATATCAACTTGATGTCTTCAATATGTTGGACCAACATGGAGACCACAGAGTGTCCAGTCCCAGCACCTTTTAACTGTTACGGCGAATAACAGGAAGTATAATGTAGACCTTGAGCAATACCGTAAATACAGAGGGTGTCCAGAAAACGTATCCACGTTGTAAGAAAGGAAAAAACAGGAAACATTGTAATACTTGAGTATCTTTTGATTTTTGCAATTACAACAGTTGCTCAATCGTGACTTATTTCATCTTCTGTTATCAGTATATATTGACTAATACAATTTCAACAGATTTTCCTTCTTTAAAATGTGTGTACATTTGTAAGCACCTGCTGTATATAATTTTATTTGTCTCAAATAAATGCAAATGATATCTGATCCTCCTTTCTGAGAGGGATGAAACAGGCTTTCTTCAGATGGGTGACAGTACATCATGTGTCAGAATCTTTGTGAATCTGTGTTAGGAAATGTCAGTATAGCAGCTGTAATTAATACTATTACCTGGGAAAGTTCACAGCGTTCCACTTTCATCATCTTACAGTTCTGTAAAGGCCAGCCTGGTTAACCACATGGGAAATATAAGAGACCACCCTAGGTTCTGTGGTACTTAGATTTCCATCATTCCCTTCTAAATGCAGCATTGATGTACCATTTTAGAAAGAAGAAGGCAGTTCCAGAGGCTTTCACTTAGCCTTGCCTGCTGCGATAGCTTTTACCCTTAGTAAACCAATTAAAGGCTCTGTCTACTACCAAGTACAACCATTTCATTGTGCTTGGAGAATGACACATGATAAGGCTGTCAAACAGGCTGTGAGCAGGACCTGGGTAAGGATTCTATTTATTACCTGGGCAACATTTCCATTTATTATCTAGCCACTAAATGCCCCTACTGTAATGGGAGGGCCATATTGACACTTTGGGTCCTGGAGTGACAATATTAATTCAGACTCCTTTTCCAATAATCCTCTAAAGGTCTGGGTAGTTCCCTATTTGCAGTGTACACTTCCATGAGATAATATTCTTAAATCACATTAGGAAAGGTCTGAGGAATTACTATTGAATACCCTTGCTGCCATGTTGCAAGGTCCTTCCTCATAGGAATCTAATTTCTCTTTCAGTTAATAGAATTTAGGTCTCGATATTGACACAGGTACAAAAACTGGCAAAGGAACCACGTCTTTTTTGGAGGGAGGAGGTAGTCCTTATTGATCCTGGATATCCTTGGATTCTGTAAATCAAACGACCCACTTCTTGACTGCCCTTCATTCGTGCTTCTAACACTATCTCCGTACTTCTCTGAAGGTGGGACTTCCTTGACTGTCATTTCAGCCTCCCCACAGATTGTGATACCTGCACACATCTGGGCTTTGTTAGTATCAGCATTGCAGAAGGGGGTCCAGTTCTGGTGATGGCACATCTTATTGTCAGTCCTGGGCCAGATAAGGACAGACACCTCAATGATGCTGATGTCACTCTGGGGCAAATTTACTTATTAAAAAATAAAAACAAGCATCCATCATCCCACCTACTTGTCTAAAATATGACCTTGACTCTTCCCATTGAGAGAGTGGTGATGGGAATCTGGAGATATTTGTAACTTACTGTGACCAATAGAATGCAGAAAAAGTGATGTATCCCAAATTATGACTTATAAATCTAAGTCAGAAAAGGGGATATAGCTTCCAACTGGACTACTGAAGCACTTATGCTTGGACCTCTAAATCACCATGTAAGAAAATGCACATCCTGTAAGCAGTAGATGTTAGGCTTACCTTTTCACGTGGAAAGTCCATGTGTGGATGCCAGAATTCCCAATGCTCAAGGCATCCCAGCTCTGACACAAGACAAGTAGTGGATAGGCTTTCAGATAATGCCAGTTCCCACCTACTGACATTTCTAGGCTTCTAGTCCTCTCATCTGAGGCCCCAGACATGAGGCAGAGATAAGGGCCCCTCTCTCCAGAAGCATAACAAGATGATTTGTTAATCCACTGTTGATGTATCTTGGAGTTACAGTAACCAGAACAGAAATCTAGTTCCATCAGTGGAATGTTTCCATTCCAAAACTTAGAAATATGGTACCAACCTGGTAGTAACAACTAGACCACCTCTCACCAATGTGTTCTTTATGCCTTTGGTAAATAGGGCATCCTCTGGGCTCTTCTATGGAGCAGAGTTGGTTGGCCTTACACAGGACATCCACTTCACTCTCTGCATGGCAGTTCTAGCATTCCAGCATCACTTAGTGAGGGCCAGCATGGATTTCCAGGTCTCTGAGAATAATCCTAGCAACAGGTAAACATATTTTCCTCTAATCCTTACCAGGTGTTAAATCCTATATAGTGCATCCTCTACACTTTCCAACTCTATATTCCACCCACTTGCACCTAACATTCTCAGACTCCAATCCCACACCTCCCAAATTCCGTAGGCACCTATTAGCCAGATCCTTTGATGTGCCATCCATCACCCACCCTTAGCAAGACCTGCAATTACACAGTTTGATTATGTTGACGGTTTTTTATTGTCTTTTGGGGGAGGGGTTGTTGCTGTTATCAGGTGGGAACAAAAGATAGAGCTTGAGTGGAGCAAATATTATCTTGTAAGGTACTTGGCACAGGTGAGGCTTCTGCCTGGTCTTTGAGCAAGGAGGGCGGATCTGTTTATTCCGGGGGGAGGGGGGAAGAGGCTACTTCTGTGGGTTCATGAGAATCTAGGAATTCAAAGTTTTTATCTGCATCTTATCCACATACCGCCATCCTAAAACTCAAGAATCCTGCCAGCTGTTATTAGGTTCCAAATTAGATTTGAAATAGGAGAGTCAGCAGTGATAATCTTAGGCTGCTTTTATGCGCAGTGGCATCTTTTTATCCATTCATGTTAGGCAATAATATATTGGTCTTTATGTTGCTTGGTAATTTTGGTTTTAACTTTAATTTGCCTGCATTATGTCCACCTATTTTTCTTATATCAGATCAGAGTTTTATTACACAAGCATTGCCCACTGCTTGTTTAACCTTATATCATTTCACTTTGTGTGTAATAGCACTCTTTCAATATTGAGTGATGAAACTTAGAATAATTCTATTAGTTAAATTAGATCAATTAATTTTGTGCCTGTATTCCATTCATGGCTGTGTTTTATGGTTGTATTTTATTTAATGTGATAAAATAATAATTTATTATTATTAATATTTTAATGGCATTACATAATGTTATTAAATCCTATACTTAATTACGTGGAAATATTGTCTAGTTAGTCTCAAGAAAGAAAAAGAGGCACACTTCTTCCTGTTCACATAGGACACAAATAGATTCCTCGAATATGATACAATAGTATTGGGAAATCACTTTTTTAAAGACATTTTTATCTTATGCTTTTTGTCATCTATTTTAATTTTAGTTACTCTTATGTATTACCTACCTCTAGCAACATCAATGATTTTTTTTATATAATTTTATTGAATCATAATTCTGTACATTGGTGCAATCATAGGGCATGATTCATATACATTCAGAAATGTTTTCATCGTACTGTTACAGACAGCCTTCATGGCATTTTCTTGATCACTATATAAAGACATTGATACTCT
>CAUYON010015028.1:0-17942 GCA_963573935.1 Arctocebus calabarensis
CTCGGCGCCTGTGGCTCAACGGGCTAAGGCGCCAGCCACGTACACCTGAGCTGGTGGGTTCAAATCCAGCCCGGGCCCGCCAAACAACAATGATGGCTGCAACTGAGAAATGGCCGGGCATTGTGGCGGGCGCCTGTGGTCCCAGCTACTTGGGAGGTGGAGGCAAGAGATTCGCTTGAGCCCAGGAACTGGAGGTTGCTGTGAGCTGTGATGCCACAGCACTCTATCCAGGGTGACAGCTTGAGGCTCTGTCTCAAAAAAAAAAAAAAAAAAAAACATAGTGCCTATGGCAAAAAGAAAGAATGCAACAAGAACTCTAAATACTATATAAATTAAAAATACAGGCTCGGCGCCTGTGGCTCAACGGGCTAAGGCGCCAGCCACGTACACCTGAGCTGGTGGGTTCAAATCCAGCCCGGGCCCGCCAAACAACAATGATGGCTGCAACTGAGAAATGGCCGGGCATTGTGGCAGGCACCTGTGGTCCCAGCTACTTGGGAGGCAGAGGCAAGAGACTCATTTAAGCCCAGGAATTGGAGGTTGCTGTGAGCTGTGATGCCACAGCACTCTATCCAGGGTGATAGCTTGAGACTCTGTCTCAAAAAAAAAATTAATTAATTAATTAATTAAAAATACATAAACCTAAATAATATACAAATTTTGCAAGAGCAAATTTCAAATGAAAAGAAAACTGAAAATTAAGCATTATTAAGAAAAATTAAGGACAATAGAATTTTTTTTTTTTTTTTTTTGAGACAGAGCCTTAAGCTGTCACCCTGGATAGAGTACCGTGGCATCACAGCTCACAGCAACCTCCAATTCCTGGGCTCAAGCGAAGTCTTTTGCCTCGGCCTCCCGAGTAGCTGGGACTACAGGCGCCAGCCACAACGCCCGGCCATTTTTTGGTTGTAGCCGTCATTGTTTGGCGGGCCCGGGCTGGATTCGAACCCGCCAGCTCAGGTGTACGTGGCTAGCGCCTTAGCCCGTTGAGCCACAGGCGCTGAGCCTTTTACATGGTTTTTTTTTTTTAATATTTATTTATTTGTTTATTTATTTTTGCAGTTTTTTTGGTTGGGGCTGGGTTTGAACCTGCAACCACCAGCGTATGGAATCGGCGCCCTACTCCTTTGAGTCACAGGCGCCGCCTGTTTTTTTTTTTTTTGCAGTTTTTGGTCAGAGTTGGGTTTGAACCCGCCACCTCTGGCATATTGGGCCGGTGCCCTACTCACTGAGCCACAGGCACCTCCCCATGCCTGGCTATTTTTGGTTGCAGTTGTCGTTGTTTAGCAGGCCTGGGCAAGGCTTAAACCTGCCAGCCTCAGTGTATGTGGTTGGCGCCTTACTCACTGAGCTACTGGCGCTGACCCAGTTTTTCTATTTTTAGGAGAGAAGGGGTCTCACTCTTGCTTAGGCTAGTCTCGAACTCCTGAGCTCAATCAATCCACTCAACTCAGCCTCACCAGAGTGCTAGGATTATAGGTGTAAGCCACCATGTCTGGCCTCTCTCTCTTTAATTTTAGTATATCTGCTGCTGAAGCGATCACTTGATTTTTAATTTTAGAGTAACTCAAGACAGACATGTTATGGGGCCAATCTCTTGACTTTTTTTTTTCTTTTCTTTTTAGAGACAGATTCTTGCTTTGTTGCCCAGGCTGGAGTGCAGTGGTGTAGTCATAGCTCACAGCAACCTGGAACTCCCGGCTTCAAGTGATCCTCCTGCCTTAGCCTCTTGAGTGGCTGGGACTACAAGTGTGCAGCACCATGTCCAGCTAATTTTTAAAAAGTTTGTTGTAGAGTTGAGGTTTCCCTATGTTGCTCAGGCTGGTCTCACACTCCTGGCCTCAAGTGATCCTCTCACCTCAGCCTCCCAGAATGCTGGAATTACGGGGGTGAGCCACTATGCCTGGCCCCTTAAACCTTATTGAGCCTAAGTTTCCACGTGTATAAAATGGGTGTAAGAATTGCCCCTACCACATAGGGTTGCTGTGAAGATTAAACATGAGTGAATATATGAAACAGCTTACTGTTGGATATAGTAAGCTTTGTGTACTTGGTATTACTATTATTGGATAGACTGAATCTGGCTGCTTGCATTCCACCAACCTGTGGCTACATATAGTGAATATAAACACTTCCAACATACCCTATAAGTATATAGTGGCAGAGGGTCAATATCAAAACTACAGTGAAAACTTATATTTAGACAAAGGGAACAATGTGGTCAGAGTTGTTAAATTTGGGCCTTGTGCAGTTTCTGTCCCTTAGAAGTAGGCCTCTGAGCACTGCTCATCTCTGCACTCTCAGGTCTGCCTAGTTCTCAGGAGTTCTTAGGTTCTTCTGTCTGGGGCTCTTGGTGGCTTTAGGAGGCAGGCAGTCTGCCCCCTGGCCTGAGGCTGTATTTTAGAGGATAATACTTAGTAAGGGGGAAGTTATCCCTTCTGTTTGACAAGGAGAGTACACAGTGGGAGGTACCAAGGTAGGGGTTAGTCTTCTTTCAATTCTCTGTTCTTTTCTCTCAGTGCTGTCCTCACTAGATTTCATGTTTACCTGCCTTTGTGTGTGTGTGTGTGTGTGTGTGTGACAGTGAATATGGCTTTTACCTTGGTCAAGAAGTACATATGATTGGTCCCCAACAGCCTTGTTTTGTCAACAGCAGAAAGAAAGGGGCTCTTTTAACCCAGATGTGTGTTGTCCCTGTAGCCTACCTTAATTTAGCATGGCCATGCATGTTCTGGAATCTTCCTTTTCATGTGCCTTGCTCCTGGAACCAGTTTTTGCACCTTGGCCACCTTCATATTTTGGTATCTCCCCCACTCCTGGAATGAATTTCTGTGTCATGCAGGAAAAAAAACAAAGTAAAGTAGTTTTCATACATTTTTGACTGTGACTTTCTGAAGTAAATATAGCTTACATTGTGACACTAAGTGTATAATCTTGATTTGTACTCTGTGCCAGGCACTGTGATAACGTGATGTAACTCATTTAACTTTCATGACAAGCTTTGAGGTAGGTACTCTTGGTATCCCTTTTGTCAGGTGAAAGGGGTTAAATGATTTGCCTGAGATCACACAGTTGGTGAGAGGCAAATCTTGTGTTTGAACTCATGAAGTCTGGTCTGCTTTTGGAGTCCACACAGCTCCAGACCATTAGCAACTCTGGCAGAAAAATGCTTTCTTTCCCTCCAAGCCTGTTTCCTAGCCCCCATCCAGAACCCTATGAGTTCTTTGTTCTAATCTATTATGCTACTGGTCTTTTGCCTGTTTATTTTTGGAATTCCTTATATAATTGGTAGATTTATTCCTTGTCTGTGGCATGCACTCCAAGTATTTTTTTTTCCCAACTTATCACTCCTCTTTTGACTTTGCTTATTATATTTCTTGTTAATTTTTAAAATTTATTTTCATGTATTCAGATATGCTGACCTTCTCTTTTATGACCCATGGATTTTGAGTCATAGTTAGAAAGGCCAGAGCTTTAACCTTATTTCTTGCTCTCTGTGGCTTTGCCCAGGGGCCTGGGGGCCTTGGGGAGCCAGGGAGGTTCAGAGGATGGTGGTTATTGAGAGAGGCCTAGGTCCAGGGATCCCAGGGCAGGAGGAGCCTGCCTACCTGATTGATGGGGCTGTCCCTCTCCCAACCTCCAGGACCTAGGATATCCCTTGGAGCTTGGCTACCAGAACTTCCTTTACCCCAGTGAACCTGACCTCCGGGACCTGCTTCTGTTCCTGGCTGAGCGTCTGCCCACTGATGCCTCTGAGGGTGCAGACCAGCCTGCAGGTACTGTATGCTAAGGTATTAGGGGACAGTAGAGGAGGGCCTTTCTGGGGTTTGGAGGGTGAGCAGATAGATGGTGGGAGACATGTGTCTTGGGAGACCTAGGTAGGAGGATTGGGAGGTCAGAGAGGGGCTTCAGGGCAGGAGGCAGGAGCCTGGGGGGTTGGGCTGACCCAGGTGGTAAGTCAGTGGTGGAAGGGGCCTCCCTCTTGCTCACTCCACTCTAACACCTTGGGCCTCCTTGGTTTACCTCAGAGACACCAGGCACACTCTAGCTTAGGGCCCTTGTATGGCTGGATTACTTTAACCCCCATATATCCTCATTGGCTCACTCCCTTACCTCTTAGAGGTTTCCCTTTCTGCATCACCTTAGGGAGGGCTTCCTCTGACTGCCTTGTGTAAATTGCAGCTGCTTCTCCCTGCAGTCCTTCACTTCTTTTCCTGTGACTGTCTAGCTGTGCTCTGGATCGCACTTATGATCCTGTTCATTATCCAGGAGGGCAGGGACCTTTATCAGTTTGTTCCCTGATAAGTGAGTGGTACATAGTAGGTGCTCAGTGTTTGTTGAGTGACTGACTGTGAGAATGATAGCTGGATAGATATGCATCTATGGATGGGGGCAGTTAGGAGTGATGGCTGGTTTCTCAGGGTATGTCGTTTTGGATTTACAGCATACAGCATTGTCATCTGATTAACACTCCCCTCTCCCAACCCTCAGGTGACTCAGCTATTCTCCTCAGGGCCATCGGGAGCCAAATCCGGGACCAGCTGGCCCTGCTCTGGGTTCCACCCCTCCTTCGCACTCCCAAGCTGCAGCACCTCCAGGTAGGATCCCTAACTCCTATTGATTTTTTTCTTGTTCCTGACTTGCCTTCCTTGTCTCTGTGTGGGTGCTAAGGTTTTTGCCCCCCTCCCACCGGTGACCTCTGTCACACTTTATCCTGAGGCTCTAACTATGCTCTCCCACCAGGGCTTTGCCCTCCAGAAGCCTTTCCGTGCTACCAGGCTGGCCATGCCTGAGCTGAGTTCGAGAGGAGGTGAGTAGGAGGCTGCAGGAGGTGGGGAGGTGAGCCTGGTGGCATTGCCCTGCTTGAGGGCTGGCTGACTCTATTCCTGCCTCCAGAGCAACAGGAGTTCCAGGCGAGTCCCCTGCTGCTACCAGCCCCCATCCAGGTGTCCCAGCCTGTTGGGAGGGTGGCCTCACTCCTCGAACACCATGCCATCCAGCTCTGCCAGCAGACAGGCCATGACCACCCAGGGCATGAGGACTGGGTCCGCCGGGCACCCCGCCTGCCATCCCAGGTTACAGCCTGATGCTTGGCTCTTGCTGTGCCTATTTTGTCTCTGGATGGTCCTCTGCTCCTCTCTTGGCCCACTCTGTCCCTCTCTTCCATCCTTTCTTTCTGTGTGCACCTATCTAATATGAACCAAGGGCAAGTCAGTATCAGCACCTCAGTTTCCTTTTCTGAAAATGGGGTAGTGATAGTACTGTCCTCCCCAGGTAGTCGTTGGACTGAATGATGAGCATAGACTTCTCCAGCAAGCACAGCACTCAGATTTGTTACCTTCCTTTTTTCTTCTGCTTTCTTCCCATCCCAAAGGCATTCACTCTTTGTCTCTGTGCTTGTTGCTGATGCTCATCTTTTCTGTCTCTAGGTTTCTGCATTGTCTCTTTCTGTCTCCCTCTTTCCCCTTCTGTGGTTTTGCTGCCTCTCTTTCTCAACTCTTGTTTCTGTGCTTCAGCTCTCTCCCTCTCTCCCCTCTGTCCCCTCTTGTCCTCTGTATCATCTCATTCTGCCTGCCTCGGTCTTCTAGGTACCATTTGTCCTATCTTTATCTCTGTCTCTCTTTTTCAAACTTATAAGAATTTTCAAACATAGAAGTAAAGAGAGTATTTCTAATGAACCATTTTGCCAATCTTTATCTGTTCTCCACTTTATCCTTTTTTTGCTGTATTTTTTAAATGTTTTCCTCTTTCCTTCTTTTTTTTTTTTGAGACAGAGCCTCAAGCTGTCACCCTGGATAGAGTGCTGTGGCATCACAGCTCACAGCAACCTCCAATTCCTGGGCGCAAGCGAGTCTCCTGCCTCCGCCTCCCAAGTACCTGGGACTACAGGCGCCCGCCACAACACCCGGCCATTTTTTGGTTGCAGCCCTCATTGTTGTTTGGCGGGCCTGGGCTGGATTCGAACCCGCCAGCTCAGTTGTACGTGGCTAGCGCCTTAGCCCGTTGAGCCACAGGCGCCGAGCCTCTTTCCTTCTTTTTTTTGAGACAGGGTCTTGCTCTGTTGCTCAGGACTAAGTGCAGTGGCACAATCATAGCTCACTGCTGCCTCAACCTCCTGAGCTCAAGCCATCCTCCTGTCTTAGCCTCCCAGGTAGCTGGGACTACAGAGACATGCCACCATGCCTGGCTAATTTTATTTTTTATAGAGATAGAGTCTCACTATGTTGCCCAGACTGGTCTTGAACTCCTGGTCTCAAGCAATCCCTCCCATCTTGACCTCCCAAAATACTGAGATTACAGGTGTGAACCACTATGCCTAGCCTGCTGTATTATTTTAAAACAAATCCTGGATATCATGTCATTTCAATTCTAAATACTTAAGACTGCATCTCTTTTTTTTTTTTTTTTTAATTTTGAGACAGAGTCTCAAGATATCACCCTGGGTAGAGTGCTGTGAAATCACAGCTCACAGCAACCTCCAACTCCTGGGCTCAAGCAATTCTCCTGCCTCTGCCTCCCAAGTAGCTGGGACTACAGGCACCTGCCACAACACCTGGCTATTTTTTTGGTTGCAGCCATCATTGTCGTTTGGCGGGCCCGGGCTGGATTCAAACCCGCCAGCTCAGGTGTATGTGGCTGGCGCCTTAGCAGCTTGAGCCACAGGTGCCAAGCCTTTTTTTTGAGACAGAGCCTCAAGCTGTCACCCTGGATAGAGTGCCATGGCATCACAGCTCATAGCAACCTCCAGTTCCTGGGCTCAAGAGAGTCTCCTGCCTCTGCCTCCCAAGTAGCTGGGACCACAGGCGCCCGCCACAACACCCGGCCATTCTTTGGTTGCAACCATCATTGTTGTTTGGTGGGCCCAGGCTGGATTCGAACCCGCCAGCTCAGGTGTACATGGCCAGCACCCCAGCCCATTGAGCCACAGCCGCCGAGCTGCCAAGCCTTTTTTTTTCTATTTTTTTAAAAGATTATTTATTTATTTATTTTTGAGACAGAGTCTTACCCTGTGCCCTGGGTAGAGTGCCATGGCGTCGTAGCTCACAGCAACCTCAAACTCTTGGGCTTAAGCAATCCCTTTTGTATTAGCCTCCCAAGCAGCTGAGACTACAGGTGCCCACCACAACACCCGGCTATTTTTTTGGTTGCAGTTGTCATTGTTTAGCAGGCCTGGGCTGTGTTCAAACCCGCCAGCCTGGTGTATGTGGCTGACGCTGTAACCACTGTGCTACAGATGCCGAGCCAAGAACGTTTTTTTTCTTTGTAGAGACAGAGTCTCACTTTATCGCCCTTGGTAGAGTGCTGTGGTGTCACGCAGCTCACAGCAACCTCCAACTCCTGGGCTTAGGCGATTCTCTTGCCTCAGCCTCCCGAGTAGCTGGGACTACAGGCGCCCGCCACAACGCCCGGCTATTTTTCTGTTTTGCAGTTCAGCCAAGGCCGGGTTTGAACCCACCACCTTCGGTATATGGGGCAGGCGCCCTACTCAATGAGCCACAGGCGCCACCCCGTGATGGTATATTAAAAATTGAATATACATGTAACCTATGATCCAACAATTGTGTGCTCAAATATATATAATCAAAAGAAAAGTGTACGTATGTGTCCCAAAATTTAGGCTCAAAAAATGTTTAGATCTGCATCAACTTTAATAGTTCCAAACTAAAAATGTAAGTTATCTGTCTACAACAGAAAGACTAAGTAGAATGTGGGCATTTGTACGATGTAATACTATAGGGGGGTGGTGTTGATCAAACGTTGGTGTTTATCAGGATCCCCCAAAGCCTTGTTAAGCTACTAATTGCCGGGTTCCGTCCGTCTGTCCACACAGCTCACATTCCTCCCCCTGAGCTGCTCTTATCAAAGTTGAAGATGTCTTCTGATCATCTCTTCAATTTGTTCTTCTCCCCCATCAGCAAGAGAGGGGACAAAAGAGGCCTGGTCAGTACAGACACAGAAATCTCTTCTCCTATGTCAAGTCCTACACCCCTGACTTTGCTGATCTCAGCATTGTCTCATGTAACTGACAACGTAATCAGAGCATAATTACGGTAGCCGTGTTTATCACCATCTTACAAAGAAGGAATTGGCCACTAACAAGACGGACTGTGAAGTCACACTCCGAGGCAGAAGTGCAGATGAGGCTCAAACCCACACTCTGAGCCTGGGACTGTGCTCCCTCCCGCGTGGCTGGCTGTCCCCGCACGCTGTCAGGCATGCTCGTCCCTTTTCTCTGTTTCCAGGTGCTACCAAGTTCCAGGTCCAAGGCAAGGTCCCCTTTCTTCAGGAAGAAAATACAGCCAACAAAAGCTAGGTAATTGTTCAGCTACATGATGCGCTTCTGGGCATTAAAAGCTCAGCCCTGAAAGGCAGCATCTGCTGTATCTGTGGTGAATTGGCCGTCTGGGGAGATGGAGACAACAGTAGTGCCATGCTGACCTTTCAGCCTAATCCCTTGAAAAGAGCTGGGATACCCTGCTCCTCCATGGATCAGCATTTCTGAAGCAGCTGCTTCCAACTTGGGCAGAACCAGGTGGGGAAGTGGGGACTCTGAGAGCAGCCTGTGGCCCGATGATATTCAGCACCAAGCACCAATACCCCAACGGAGGCCAGAAAGCCATAAAGCAGAGGTTCCCAACGCTGGCTGCAGATTGGAATCACCTAGAAAGCTTAAAAACATATATAAAAATTCCAATGTCTGGGCTCTATCTTAGTCTAATTAGATCCAAACCTCTGGGAATAGATTCTGACATTATTATTGTTTCTGAAACCCTGAGTCTGCAGGTAATGCTAATATGCAACAAGGGCTGTGAATTACTGCAGTAATGAATCAGCAAAGAGAAGGTGGAGTGTTCCAAAGAACAGGTGGCACTGGGGATGCTGAGACTTAAAATGTAAAAGGAACCTTGCAAAGGAGTCATTTATTTCTATCCCCTCTGCCCTGCTTCCGTGATAACTATTCTTGGCCCACACTACATGGGTGAGCGCTTCTCTCTCCACTCAGGGTTCATCCACTTTGGCCCCCCTTCTTTTTAGATCCACGAGTTCAAGAAATAGCCTGGACATTCCTCTTGACAAATTGGAGCCCTCAGCTGGGTCCAAGTCATAAAACAAGCACACACACACTCCCAGAAGGAAGCCATGAGGCTGCAAACATAAATAGTGGTTTGGCAGTTGGCAGAAGGGATCCTGCTTTCGAGATTTTTAAAAAGAAAAGTCAAGTGTTGCTCGGTTATTTATGAGATAAAAATTGGAATGTCTTTGTAGCTGAAAAATGAAAAAAGGTGTTGGTTTTATTTGAACAATTAATTAGTCAGGGGTTGGGTATCTGCCTAATGAAATGTAATGAAGCCATTGCAAAGCATGCTGCATATGAAAAATTAATGACATGAGAGGCTGTGCAGGCTGTATCACACGAAAAAATTTGGTCCCAAGACATTACGTACATCATCATCCCGCTTTTGTAAAAAAAAGCATGTAAATGTTTAGACATTTAAAAGCATGCAAAGTATTAATGTTGAGGAAAGAGAGAATTTTTATTTTCTTTATATTTTTCTATTTAATCTGTATTTTGTACAATAAAAGCACATCGATTTTTTTTTTTTTTTTTTGAGACAGAATCTCTCTATGTCGCCCTCGGTAGAATGCCGTGGTGTCACAACTCACAGCAACCTCAAACTCTTGGACTTAAGTGATTCTTTTAACTCTGCCTCCCAAGTAGCTGGGACTATAGGTGCCCCTCAACGCTATTTTTTGGTTGTAGTTGTCATTGTCGTTGTTTAGCAGACCCCGGACCAGGTTCAAACCCACCAGCTCTGGTGAATGTGGCTGGTGCCCTAACACAGGTGTCAAGCTAAAAGCACATCAATTTTTGTTAGGGAAAAAATGTAGTTAAGAACAGTCTCAGGTGCCGAACCAATGGATTGATCCATAAACATTTTCCATTTTTGACAGAGGACTGCATGGAGTTTTAAGTTGAAGTCAAATTTCATACCATAATCAGAGACATCCACATAATGACAACCTTATAGATCTTTCCCTGGAATGGAGCTTCCTTAAGGCAAATGTCCATGTTTCCTTGCCGTTAAATATTAATCGGATAGAACCCAGCCTAGGAGATGAATTTTAGTTTATGTGAAATCTTTATGAATCAATGGGTTGGAGCAAAGGGCAGGACCAGAGTAGAGTCACAAAGAGGTTTTGGAAGATAAAGCATTTGTTGTGAATTCTCCATTGCTTCCTTAAGGGACATGGACTCGGACAAGGTGCTTATCTGCCCAGGGTCTGCGAAACAGCACCCACACTGTGCCCCCTCTGGAGGCAGCGCCGGAAGCAGAGAGGAGGCTGTGAGAAAGGAAATTAGCCAGAGCCTTTAATCAGAAACAAGCTGTTGAGAGCTGCTCTTGGGTTCTCTTTGCACAGGTCACCTTCAGCAGGGAAAAGGCAGGAAATTAAAAAGCTGGAACCATAGTCACTTAAATATAAATGCCAAGTCCTCCTTGTTGGGGTCTCAGAGGAGCCACGTCCCAGACATCGCCATTGCCAACTGTGCACTGCCATAAATGATTGAATATGATACGATGTACAATGCTCAAGCTTCCACTAATGGTTCAGAGCTCCAATTTCCTACCCAGTGTGGAGTTTCTGAAGTGCTCTTGGCTACACAGAACAGTCTCCATCCAGCCATTAAGAAACATGCTTTCAATACTGATGACTTCAACACAGCCTACTTCTCTTGTTAAAAAATATAACTTAAATGATTAAAAAAGGCAGGCTATGCAGACTGAAAAATTAAAAGCCTTCCTCACCTACGACCTTCCCTCTGCTCATTCTTTCCCCCAGGCAATAGCTCATACCATTTTCTTGAATATCTTTCCCAATATTCTACACAGGAAACAAACAAACTATAAAAAGTAGGCAAAAATATTTGAAGAGACATTTCACCAAAATAGATACATAGTGGCATGAAAAGATGCTCAACATCATTAGTCCTTTTTTTTTTTTTTTTGAGACAGAGCCTCAAGCTGTCACCCTGGACAGAGTGCCGTGGCATCACAGCTCACAGCAACCTCCAATTCCTAGGCTCAAACAAGTCTCCTGCCTCCGCCTCCCGAGTAGCAGGGACCACAGGTGCCCGCCAGAACGCCTGGCCATTTTTTTTGGTTGCAGCCGTCATTGTTGTTTGGTGGGTCCGGGCTGGACTCAAACCCTCCAGCTCAGGTGTACGTGGCTGGCGCCCTAGCCCGTTGAGCCACAGGCGCCGAGCCATCATTAGTCCTTTTATTTTATTTTATTTTATTATTTTTGAGACAGAGTCTCACTTTGTTACCCTCAGCAGAGTGCCATAGTGTCACCACTCACAGCAACCTCAAACTCTTAGGCTTAAGTGATTCTCTTGCTTCAGCCTCCCAAGCAGCTGGGACTACAGGTACCCCCCACAACGCCTGGCTATTTTTAGAAATGAGATCTTGCTCTGGGTCAGGCTGGTCTCAAAATCATGAGCTCAGGCAATCCACTGGCCTTGGCCTCCAGAATGCTAGGATTACAGGTGTAAGCCACCATGCCTGGCCTTATTTTATATATATATATACACATATATATACGTGTGTGTGTGTGTGTGTGTGTGTATATTTATTTATTTTACAGACAAAGTCCTTCTCTGTTATTATGGCTGGAGTGCAGTGGTGCAATCTTAGCTCACTACGACCTCAAGCTCCTAGGCTAAAGTGATCCTCCCAGCTCAGCTTCCTAAGTAGCTAGGACGGTAGGTGCATACCACCACACCGTGCTAGTTTTTAAAATATTTCGTAGGATGGGGTCTCACTGTGTTATCCAGGCTGGTCTCAAACTCCTGGCCTCAAGCAATCGTTCCACCTCAGCCTCTTCAAGCAAAGTATCATTAGTCATTAGGGAAATACACATGAAAACCACCGAGGTTTCACTACATATTGAAAATAGAATGGTTAAAACTTTAAAAATGTATGGCAAATGTTGGTAAGAATGTGGATAAACTGGAACTCTTTTATATTCTATTGTACAATGGTACACTTTGGAAAACATCTTGGCACTTTCTTAAAACATTAAACATACACTTGCTAAATGATCTAGTCATTCCTCTTGCAGGAATTTGTATTTATCAAAGAGGGAAGGAAATGCAAGACCACACATAGACATGTATCTGAATGTTCACAGCAGCTTTATTTGCAATGGTCCCAAACGGGAAACAACCCAGGAGTCCAACAACAGATAAGCAGGTAAGGAGACTGTGGTACATTCGTGCGATGCTATACTACTCAGCAATCAAAAAGAACGGACTATTGGTTCAGACTACAACACAGGTGGATCTCAAAATGCTTGAAAGAAACCAGATCCCCCTGCAAGAGAGTACATATTGTATGATTGCACTTTATAAAGTTTTAGAAGATGGAAACTAATCTACAGAGACAGTAGAAGCCGAGCAGTGGCTGCTTGGGGGACGGAGGGGGGAGGGACAAAGGGCCCATTGGGATTTCAAAGGGGCACAAGGGAACTTTGGGGGTGGTAGACATAACTATATTGATCATGGTAATGGTTTCACGGGTGTACATGTGTCAGAACTTTAGCAAACTGTTCACTTTAAATATGTATGGAGTTTATTATATGTCAATTATACCTCAATAAAGCTTTTTTTTTTTTTGAGACAGAGCCTCAAGCTGTCACCCTGGGTAGAGTGCGGTGACATCACAGCTCACAGCAACCTCCAACTCCTGGGCTCAAGTGAGTCTCCTGCCTCCGCCTCCCAAGTAGCTGGGACTACAGACTGCCACAACGCCCCGCTATTTTTATTTTTGGTTGCAGCCATCATTGTTGTTTAGCGTCACCAAGCTGGATTCGAACCTGCCAGCTCAGGTGTATGTGGCTGGCGCCTTGGCCACTTGAGCCACAGGCGCCGAGCCTTTAAACATTTTTTTTTAAATTTCAGATTAATATGAGGCACAAACAATTAGGTTACAATGTTTGCATTTGTTAGGTAAAATTCCTCTTCTACTTGTGTCCTGCACCCAGGAGGTGTGCCATTCACCCTTAACATTGTGCCTATTAAGCGGGAGCACCCCAGTCCCCCTCCCCTCTCCCCTTTTCTGTTCCCCACCTCCCCCATCCCACGCCAACATGTTTTTGAGGCGACAAACATTTAGATCATAGCATTCCAATAAAGGAATTTTTTCCTTTTTTTGAGACAGAGCCTCAAGCTGTTGCCCTGGGTAGAGTGCTGTGGCATCCACAGCTCACAGCAACCTCCAACTCTTGGGCTTAAGCGAGTCTCCTGCCTGTGCCTCTCAAGCAGCTGGGACTGCAGGCACCCGCCACAACGCCCAGCTATTTTTTTGTTGTAGTTGTCATTGTGGTTTGGCAGGCCCGGGCTGGATTCAAACCCGCCAGCTCCGGTGTATGCGGCTGGCGCCTTAGCCACTTGAGCTACCAGTGCCAAGCCAGGTAAAGGAAATACTGATGCTCATTTACTGCCACGTTCTCTAATAAAGCAAAAGCTTATATGTAACTAAAATATCTAGCCAAAAGAGAATGTCCAAAAAAAATGACAGCTGATCTACATGTAGGCTTTTAAAAGAATGATCATTTTTATGAGTGTGTTAAACCTCAAAGAATTTCATGATATAATTTTTTAAAAGCAGACTGCAGAGAGTGTAAGTACACTAAGTGGCAACAGCATGGCACTGTCCACAATGGCACAGAGTGCCACATATAAAGGGGAGACACATATAAAGGGGGAAATAGGTTTTGCATTAGAATAGTGAGATTATGGCCATTGACTCACAAATTTACTTTAGTGTTATATTGTTCTTGAAAGAAACAAGTCCTTTAGGCTCTGGCCCTACCTGCATTAAGGTTCATCAGATGGTTCACACTGGGAAGTGATTGACATTCGGAGTCTCTGCGGGAGAACTCTGAGAGGAGCTGCTGACATCTGTCCTCGATAGCCTGGACCTCACTTTGCAGGGCTCTGGGGTATTTATCAGCCCTTCTCTGTGGGTGCCTGGGGTGAAGAGCTGTCCTGGAAGCTACTACTGCCGCCATGGAATAACCATGACCTTCCCAATCAGTGCAGTTTGGATTATTCCATAAAGAATGTTGGGCCTACATGTCTATCGATCGTAATTCAAATTAGATGTATATATATGAAGGATGTTGGGAAGTCAGCTATCCACTTGGAAAAGATAAAATTTCACTTCTGTCTTATGTTGGTTTGCTCAGTAACAGAACTCGGATAAGGACTAATGAGAAGGTGATTTATTAGGACGTGCTCCCTGTAAGACTTGGGGGGCAGGAAGAGTGGAGGGAGGCAGGCAAGGGCTGGAATCAGCACAGGCCTGCAGGGCGGCTTTGGCTCCGTCCTGGGGAAAGCTGTAGAGGCGGCATGATCAGACGGGCGCAGGCTGCCTGTCTCCCGCACAGGGGGGCTGAGGCTGTCCCTGACGGAGTCTTGGCACACAGGGAGACAGCAGTGCTGGTGGCCTCTACTACAATCTCTGCCTCACATCAGAAGCAAAAATACATTTTAAATAAATTTTTTAAATGTCGGGGTTTCAGTGTGAAAAGTAACTATAAAATGATGAAGGAGTGAAGCCAGGCACAGTGGGCCACGCCTATAATCCTAGCCCATTGGGAGGCTGAGATGGGCAGATTGCTGGAGCTCAGGAGTTAGAGACCAGCCTGAGCAAGAGTGGGGCCTGTTTCTACTAGGGAAAAACTCAGCTGGGCATTGTGTCAAGCGTCTGTAGTGCCAGCTACTTGGCAAGTTGAGGTAGGAGGATCACTTGAGCTTAAGAATTTGAGGCTGAGTTCTCCAACTATACCCAGAGGGGCAGAGTCACACTCTGTCTCAAAAAAAAAATTATAAGAGGGAATTTTTAAAAATCACGTGGGTCTTTTTTTAAAGCATGGATCACTATGGAAAGAAAATCTAGTACAAAAGTAATGTAATAGACATAATATGAGAAAGAAGAATTTATTTATTTTTATTTTTATTTTTTGTAGAGACAGAGTCTCACTCTATCGCCCTCATTAGAGTGCCCTGGCATCAAGCCGCTCACAGCAACCTCCAACTCCTGGGCTTAGGCGATTCTCCAGAAAGAAGAATTTAAATGACCGATGAAAATATGCTCATTTCCACCAGTAAAAATGCAAATTAGAATAATAATGAGAGATCATTTTAAATCCATAATATTGGGGAAATTATTTATTTATTATTTATTTATTTTTTTTGAGACAGAGCCTCAAGCTGTCACCCTGGATAGAGTGCAGTGGCATCACAGCTCACAGCAACCTCCAACTCCTAGGCTTAGACGATTCTCTTGCCTTAGCCTTCTGAGTAGCTGGGACTACAGGCGCCCGCCACAGTGCCTGGCTATTTTTTTGTTTTGCAGTTCAGCTGAGGCCGGGTTTGAACCCGCCACCTTCAGTACATGGGGCCGGCGCCCCACTTGATGAGCCACAGGCGCCACCCGGTACAAACTTTTTTGAAGCAATTTTGTAACATCACTCAAAGCAAACAAAAGTGACACTTTCTTCACTGTCAAAACTCCATGAGGAGCATTGTTTGCTGGCTATACAGAAAGAAGGTGTCTCATTTTTAGTCAGTGGGAGAGCAAAGATTTCTTTGGTGGCACTGGCACACAGAAATGCCATCAGCAAGGTGCTCCCTGTGTTTGTCACAGCCCGTGGGGCATGGACAGAATGCATGGGTCCACACCTGCCAGGGGTGGGACCTAAGATGTTTTCTTCAACCAGCTCTTCAGAATCTGGTCTTGACCAACTTTGGAAGCCACTACCTGAGTGTGGCTTCCAAAGTCTGATTATGGTCAGATCGGCAGGCAGCTCTCCTGAGAATAATCCCTGATGTGAAGTCTTTTTCATTTCCGTGGTGTACATACTGCTACGGTGGCTGATTCCGCTCCCCACCACCCAGCGTGGAGTTGGGAGGGAGGCACCCCAGTGGTTCTTGCGAGCTGCTGTGTGCTGGCTCCAGCACGCCTCTGAGGATCTCCCAGGATTCCCTTTTCCTTTTTAGGTTCCCAGCCCGACCTGTGAGGTATGAGGGAAGCAGACATTGTGGAAACTAACCCCCAACAGCTGGTCAGTAGCCAAAGGAGGCCAGGGAAGAGCCCGTTATGGGGGCGGTCCAGATTGAGGTCCAGCATGTGGGATATGGGGTCTTCCTCTCCAAGACCATTCTGTGAACTCCAAGACGAAGCTTTTATTCCTGGTATGAGGAATTCTCCCCAAGGAAGAGAAGCTGTCATCCCCTCACTGTCTATTCTGCAGTGACGAAGGCAGAAAGGGGGAACCCAGCACCAGTGACCCTCTGGGAAGTAATGGCTGCGGAGCTCACACTGCCCTTCACACATCAGAGGGTCATGTCCAAGTCCTCCTGGAGCTCGTGAAGCAGCATTAGACCACTGAGCTGGAGAAAGCTGAGCGAATGGCCCCAGCTAGTAGCACAGGTGACATCCCAGGACAGTCTAGTACAGGGCCTGTTCACAAAGGACACAAAGGGGAGCTGGTGCAGGGAGACAGCCTGGATGCTGTTGACACCAGGGCTGGGACCAGCAGGCTGACCAGGGGAGGGAGGGAGCAGTTACCAGATGTGGGAAGCCAGAGCTCTGTGGACACGAGCACGCGTCAACAACACACAGTCAGCTTGCAGTGACCCTCATCTCACTCTCTTCCTCCCTCTGACCTGGGTGCCCTCTTGGCTAAGCCCAAACAGAAGTGAGAGTACCAGAGAGACCAGGCCAGCCTCTGCAGGCAGAGAGGGAGATGGGGGTGTGGAAAAGGAATCAGCAGTGGACACACAGCGTTATGGAAAGAGCTCTGGGATGGGGCCCTACCTTGACACTATCTTTGTGACCTTGGACAAGATTCTTCTCTGTGGTTCTATTTCCCTATATGCAACAGAATAAATAAGACAAGATGCTTTCTAAGACTATTTTCCTATATAACACTCTATGATCATCTCGATGCTTCCTTAATATTGTTTGGCTACTCCTTTTTCAGCTTCTTGAGAATGAATTTGACTGCAATTAATAGATAACACAAGTAACAGTAGCTTAAAGAAGATAGAGATGTATGTTTCTCTTGTGTGCCAAAAAGTCCAGGATGGCGCTTGTGGCTCATCGAGTAGGGCGCCGGCCCCATATACCGAAGGTGGCGGGTTCAAGCCTGGCTTCGGCCAAACTACAAAACAGAAAAACAGCCGGGGTTTTTGGTGGGCGCCTGTAGTCCCAGTCACTCGGGAGGCTGAGGCAAGAGAATCGCCTAAGCCCAGGAGTTGGAGGTTGCTGTGAGCTGTGTGACGCCACGCACTCTACCGAGGGCAATAAAGTGAGACTCTGTCTCTACAAAAAGAAGAAGAAAAGTGTAGTAGAGGGTGGTGCCTAATGGGTTTGCAGCTGGTCAGAGACCCAGCCTCCTATACCCTCCCTTACAGCCACACCTGGCATGGGTTTGATGCCCCCTGTGGTCACAGAATGGCTACTGGATCTCCAGCCATCACGCCCATGTTCCAGAAAGAAGGAAGGGGATTTGCTAGAAGTCTCACCTGAGATCTTCCATTTAATCTCCCTTGCAAGAATTGTGTCATAGGACCATACATCATTGCAGAGTGGCTGGGGAGTTTAGCTTTGAACAGGCCACACTGGTTCCTTAGATTAAATCTGGGGTTGGTGGCTCGGCATGGCTCAAGCGGCTAAGGTGCCAGCGATGTACACCTGAGCTGGTGGGTTTGAATCCAGCCTGGGCCCACCAAACTACAATGACAGCTGCAACCAAAAAAATGGCCAGGCGTTGTGGCGGGCGCCTGTAGTCCCAGCTACTTGGGAGGCGAGACAGGAGACTCACTTGAGCCCAGGAATTGGAAGTTGCTGTGAGCTGTGATGCCACAGCAC
>CAUYON010015030.1:0-14030 GCA_963573935.1 Arctocebus calabarensis
TATAGTGATCAAGGAAATGCCATGAAGGATATCTGTAACAATATGATCAAAATATTTCTGAATGTATATGAATCGTGCCCTGTGATTGCACCAATGTACATAATTATGATTCAATAAAATTATTAAAAAAAAAAAAAAGAAAATATGGTCAGGCTCGGCGCCCACAGATCAGTGTGCAGAGTGCCAGCCACATAAGCCGAAGCTGGCCTGCCCGGGCCTAACAATGACAACTGCAACCAAAAAATAGACGGGTGTTGTGGTGCCTGTAGTCCCAGCTACTTGGGAGGCTGAGGCAAGAGAATCACTTAAGCCCGAGAGTTTAAGGTTGCTGTGAGCTGTGACAACACAGCACTCTACGAAGGGTGATGTCATGAAAGAAAGAAAAGGAAGGAAGGAAGGAAAGAAAGAAAGAGAAAGAAAGAAAATATGGTCAATAAAGAAAAAACAGAAGCAATGCTAGAGAGGATTTTGGCCAACTTCATGGGCCATAATGAAGCCTTTGAACTTTATTCTGAGATTAACGAGAAGCCACTGGAGGTTTTCAAGCCAGGCAAATGGGCTCTCATTTAGATTTTAGCAAGATTGCTCCCAGCTGCTGTGTGAGGCATGAAACAAGCTAAGGAGGCACAGTGTAAGCTGGGAGACCACCTGGGAATTGATGGAGCAGGCAGGTGCTGGGTTTCTTTTTTTTTTGCAGTTTTGAACCGGGGCCAGGTTTGAACCTGGTATATGGGTCCAGTGCCCTAATCATTTGGCCCATTGCCGCCCCGCCCCACCCGCATGCTGGGGCTTTAACAGTGGAGATGTTGAGAAGAATTTGGGGTCGATATATATTAGAAGGTACAGCCATCAAGATATACTACAAATTGAATACTGGGGAAAGCAAAACAGAGCAACCAGGTATTTAGACGGGGTACCACCTGTTGAGAGAGGCTATTCAGGTACAATACTATTTGGGAAAGAAAATGAACCCAAATCAATTCTTTTTATGGACCACGTTAAGTTTAAGGTACATAAGACAGAGTTAAACATACACTCTGAGAAAGCAGTTGGATATATAACTTAGGAACTCAGGAAGGGGTCTCGCATAGAGACATGTACTTGAGGGTGTCAACTAAGCATGGTATTTGAGGCTGCAGGAGATGAAATCAGATGACAGAGTTGACAGACAACTTCTTTTCTTACATGAAAATTTAGGAAAGAGAAAAAGGATTTTGACAAAAGACAAATTTTTACTATGGCGTTCACAAATTTTCAGAATAATTTATGACTTTGTGATGTCCATTTACTGTGATGTCTAATAATCATTCAAATGTTAGCACGTAGTGGTTGTATACTACATGCCTGAAACAGTGCTAAGTCAGTACCTGTATTATTTCCTAAGGAGACGGATCATTATACTCCGTTTACAGGTGAGAAAACTGAGCATTAGAGAAGTTCAACAATGTGCATTACGTAAATAGGTAGTGTCAGTTCTGGGTCATATAACACTACTCTGCACTGACATCAGTATAAGAATAAGAAAGTTTAGAAATTCTTTTGTTCTTTTTCTTTCTTTCTTTCTTTTTTTTTTTAGACAGAGTCTCACTTTGTTCCCCTTGGTAGAGTGCTGTGACGTCACAGCTCACAGCAACCTCAAACTCTTGGATTCTCTTGTCTCAATGTCCCAAGTACCTGGGACTACAGGGACCCACCACAATGCCCAGCTATTTTTAGAGACGAGGTCTCCTGCTCAGGCTGGCCTCAAACTCATGAGTTCAATTCACCCACATCAGCCTCCCAGAGTGCTAGGATTACAGGCGTGAGCCACCGCACCTGGCAAGTTTAGAGATTCTTAATTGGGTAAGCCATACATTTGCTAACTGTATTCCATCTAATCTAAATTGCCACAGATCATAAGATGCACCTTTGGTTTGAGAAAGAAAAAATTCCTGCCCCATAAACTGTGACACAATTATCACTTAGAATATTTATACATAAATCTTAAAAGAACTTGTTTATATAGGGTGTCCCTAAAGTTCACAGGCAATTTGTATTAAAGATTTGTTTCATATGTTAATTTTGTATCTACAAAAAGGGCAAATATAAGCAAAACATATCACTAACTTTTTCCCAAAATTATTTCATATTTGAGTCTAACTCTTCTGAAACCTTGTCTCAGAGATGTCTACTTTTTTTTTACCCAAAAGTCATCTTTTGCATCATTTAAAATGTTAGTGATAAAGCATTTCTTACAATAATCCATAATTCAACTAAAAGCTACTATTGTCGGGTTTTCAGTCTGCTTTACAATTCTGAAGTTCTGGTCTACTTTGATCGTGCCTCAGGGATGTGGTGACTACACCTCCTTCACCACCTCTTTCGCCTTCTTCCAGAACAATTTGTTTTTGAGAATTTTTTTTTTTTAAAAAGGAGCATTTGTTCTCAGATTACTTTGCCAGCATACGTTGTTGCCAGTGTGCTCCCAGGCTCAGCCCTTAACAGTCCCACCACTCCGGCCTCCTGGTTCTCAGAGGTGGTAAGACAGCACCCATAGTAGACTCGCGTTTCAGAGATGCAGAATGTGAAACACACAGCAACACAGTGCTGATGAAATACAGCACTTAAAACACAAGTCCCTTACCTGTGCTCCCACGGAAGGATACGCAGGTGTTACAGGGTCAAAAACCTGCAATGACAAGGGCCCTTTTGGTAGTCTAGATGCCCAACGTTACCAACAGTGACCAGCATTGCTATGAGAAAAGCTATGTTGAAAGACTGTAGATATTTTTACTGTCATTTTGATTACCTGCACCTTCTAACTCTCCTAAATTGAAACTAGATTATGTGTGTAATATTTTTAAAGCAAGATTGCACGATTCAATATTGTCTTGTTCCACCTACGTTAATTTTACCAGTTCCTGCATATTACATACGGAATAACAGACTGCATTGAAGAGGCTGAAGTATGTGCTTGTGAGACAATTTGCACAATGATCGCCTAATGACATGCACCGTGTTGGCAAGCGACAGATTGTTAGCGCAGGCCTCTGGAGTAAAAGGGAATGCGGCTGTTTCCTGGAGAACTTGCTAGATGATTTAAAGGTTTTGCGGTTCTGCACATCTCAAAGCACAGTGGCGCCATCTCGTGGTTATAACAAGAACTGCTGGCTCCCTCTTTCCTCAGTGAGTCTTTAAATTACTTCCTGTGATCAAACTCCCAAATCAGTCCCACTCTCCTTTCACTGCGGAGACAAACGATCACAAAAGTGTCAAAACCTCAAACGATCACAAAAGTGTCAAAACCTCAGAACTCTTTTAAGTAGTGGTAGTACGTTTCCAGTATTTCCTGTAAAATTAACAATATCTTTTCAAAACTTTTTATAAATTTAGTAGTATATTGGTAAGATCAGACACATTTTGCCTAGAGATAGATGTGTTTTAATAATGTAAACATTGGGGTTTTTTTAGATTATAAGTAAGTTTTTTTAATTTTTACATATACATGTGTTAATTAGGTTTCCACTTTTTGCCTTTACAGAATTTAAAAGGCTTAAAATTTAATAACAATAACAATGTTCAAGATAAGGCCTAGAAACAAAAACCATGTAAAGAATGAATGAAGATAAATACATTCAGAAAAGAAAACAGACGATTACTGCATCAAAATATTAAGCAATATTAATAATAATAATGCCAAGAAAGTAATGTTCATATTGTCAAATAAGAGTATGTCTATTATAGAACACTTTGACTCTGAGGCTCAGTATGAAGTCATCAGTAAACTTCTTATTTTTTTTCCAAAGTCTCAAAAAATAGACAACTAATATTATATAAATAAAAGTTAAAGAGAATTTCAAAAAAACTCTTTAACCCCGGTGAAATAGATCTCCTGAATAGACCAATTTCAAGCACTGAGATCAAAGAAACAATAAAAAACTCCCAACAACAACAAAAAATGCCCTGGTCTGGATGGCTTCACACTAGAATTTTATCAAACTTTCAAAGAAGAGCTTATTCCTATACTACAGAAATTATTCCAAAAAATTCAGAAGAAAGGTATCTTCCCCAATACGTTCTATGAAGCAAATATCACCCTGATAACAAAACCAGGTAAAGACCCAACTAAAAAGGAGAATTTCAGACCAATTTCTCTAATGAATATTTATGCAAAAATTCTCAACAAAATCTTGGCTCATCAAAAGATTGTTTCTTTTATAGAATTACATCAGCGAGTGTGAGCCCTAATCTATAAATCACTTGTTCTTATTATTTTATAAATTACATACTATGCAAACTCTATCATTTTATTTATTGTCTTCTCATTACTTATCCCTTAATCGATTTTTAGAAATTCTTAACTGGGTAGGCTTCGTAAGGAAATATTTTTACAATAATTGATGTGGTAGACATTTTCTGGTATTAGTGACATTTCTGGATAATATGTAAAATGTGCAGATAACCAATTATATATGAAATATTCACTATGTGAAGTTGTATTGCTTGTCAACAACACTGGCTTTATTTTGATCCTAAGTTTCCTCATTCTTTTGGACTCTGAGCCACAATTTTATAATCTTGTTATTTTTTCATATATTGTTTCTGCCATGAATAACAGCAACAGTGTAATGGATTTCATCTAGAATTTTATTTGTTCAAAATATCTCTTGACTGTTACTTCCCTGTTTCCAAGGCACAGATAACTGATATTCATGGACATGTCCTGTGCCAGTAGGGCCTTGCACTGCTCTCTTCATGTGCTGCATTGGACTATAATTAATTGGCCTCTGTATTTCCCATAGGATTGCGACACGGAAATTCCTTAGCACAAAGCAAGTTGTTCAAACCTGGGATACAGGTGAGTTTCCTTCTCATAAGGAGTGAAGGGTAAGGAAGAATGGTAAGCTGCTGGGCTGAGTGTTGAAACCACACCCCTAGAGGCACACAGAGTCCCTGAGCAATATCTGTACAAATATTAGCTGACCACTAAGCTAACAAAGTAGAGACTTCAGTAATAGAAATGAAAACAAATATAGACTTTGTGAATTTAGTTTAGAGAAACTCACTAAACAAACAAACAGCAATGACAAGCGGCAAGAACCACAAACAGTGGGGAAAAAGCAGACTTTGATTTCCAGAGATAATACATTATATAATTTAAGATGTCCAGTTTTCACAATTATGAAACGTGCAAAGAAACAAGAAAGTATAGCCCATACACAGGTTGAAAAGCCCTCAGTAGAATTTGTCCGTAAGGTAGCCCATTGGACTTACTATTCAAAAATGTAATCACCCATTTTAAATATGTTCAAAGAACTAAACAAACCCATGTCTAAAGAACAAAAGTAAAGTGTAAGAACACCATCTCAACAAAGAGAGAGTGTCAATAAAGAGACAGATATCATCAAGAGAAACCAGATCGGAATTCTGGGGTTGAAAAATACGATAACAAAATAGAAAATTTTACTAGAAGAGCTTCACAGCAGATTTGAACATGCAGAAGAAAGAATTGGAAAACTTAGTGATAAATTAAAATTATGTAGTCTGAGAAACAGAAAGAAAAATAAATGAAGAAAAATACACAGAGCTTCAGAGACTTACAGGATAATATTAACTGCACCAACATATGCATAATGGCAGCATCAGAATGAAAGGAGAAAGAAAAGAAGACAAAGAAAATTTAAAGAAATAATGGCTGGACACTTAACAAACTTAATGAAATTCATTAATATACACATCCAGTGAACTCAACAAATTCCAAGTATTATAAACTCAAAGAGATTCATGCCTAAATACATTATAATCAAAATGTGAAATGCCAAATCTAAAAGGGGGATCTTGAAAACTTCAAGAAGTAACTCACACATACAGGGGGTCCTTAATAAGATTAACAGCTAACTTTTCATTTGAAACGTTGGAGACCAGAAGGCAGGGGGATGACAATAAAAATCATAAAAGAAAAAAAAACTGCCAACCAAAAATTATGTAACTGGCAAAACTATCCTTTACAAATGAAGACAAAATTAGCTGCACATTTGCTGATAGCTTAAGTCTTTACTCACATTTAATAGCATGTGTAAAAAAAAATTGGGGGTAATCTTTATAAAACACAAAAATGTTCTAATATGAACTGAATACACTTGCTGAATTTTGATATTGAACAAAAGATTGTGCCAAGTCCATAGCCTAATGCAATTGTTAACTTATGCATATATTATTCACAAATTATGATACATACTCCAAAACTATTTCAAGTCATAGAAGAAGAGATTTAAGTTTACCCAATAATAACTTTCATAAATGCCCTAAGTAGAGAAAAAGAATTATGGGAACATGTAAATCTAGTCCAAGTGTTTTTGCCTAGAATCAGAATCAGAAATTTTTTTTTATCCAGGATTTGTCAGCACTATAATTTCATTAAAGGTTTGTTTATTTATCTACTGACTGAATTCCAAGAATTCTTTGTGAAATGCCCATACCATTTTATTAGAATTTTTCTATATTTCCTGTAACACACACACACACATACAGATACACAGAGTAGTGCTTTATGTCACATTCTCCTATAAAGCAAGTGAGTTGACAGTAACTTGACTTGATTATAATGTATCTGAAAAATGGTATTTATGATTCAGTTAAGTCTATTTTCACAAAATAGTAAATTTAAACACATAAGCTGAACAATATTATAAAGATTGTTACCATTTTTTGAGGATCTCCTTGATCTGGGACACTGATTATTTCTAATTGTCCCAACCCAACAGGTGCGTATCATTATTATTCCCATGTTAATAGATGAACGAGACAAAGATGAATTATGTTGCTGAGGCTCGTGGTTAGTAAATGGTAGGGCTAAGGTCTGATGCTACAGCCCCAACCCTATATCCATTCTCACTTACCACACTGCCAAAATAAGAGAACTTATCCCTGAAATTTGCTGTATCCGCTCTTCATTCCACTAAAGCTGCCTTTAATAATGTCATTAATGGTTTTCTTGTCACTGACTTAAACACAGACACTTTTTATCTTTATTTTAGTTGATAACTTCAACATCTGAAATTGTTAACTGTTCCCTCTGTTCCTTTGCTTCCTGCCTTTTGGACTCTCCTTCTCAGATTCCTTCTCCTGCTGCACCTCCCTTACCTCCCTTAGAAATGTTAAAGCCCTTCAGAGAGTATTCTAAGCTGCTTTGTCTCACCTTTTCTTTACTCACCACTCATTCATGTGACAACAATGCACAAGCACTTACAAGGTTTGGGGATCCGACAGTGAGCAACAGAGACATCACTGAGCAGATAACAACATGAGGAAAGGCCAACAGAGGAGTCAGGAAAATACACGAGAGAAAACTGCAGGGCCTCACAGTAAGGATTTAGCATATTCTATAAAGACAACAAAGCAACAAAGTCATTGAAGGACTTTACACAGAGGAATGACTTGATGTTACTTGTGTTTTTCTAAGACCACTCTGGTTCTAGTAGAAAGGATAGGTTGGGGAGTAGCAAAAAACCCCATCATTCCCAGTCCAGCTTACATGTATAGCCTTCAAAACATTTTCTTCACATACATTATTGCTGTTCTCCAATGAATGCAGCTGCCAATGTGACATATTTTCCCCCTATTTTTATTCAATTTTTTTTAAATTCAAGAGTAACACATGAATGTATGCTTATTATAAAAATAATTTTAAGTGCATAGAATGAAAGTTAAACATCTGACTTGACTCACTCCTACAAAGTCATTAATCTCCCCAGGAATAAGAGTAGATGTAGACTCTTCTCTACACATTTCCATGTGATGGTGCAAAAATGAACATACTATCACTAGGATGTCTTGGACTATTTATTTCCAAACCATGACATTGTGTAAATGTAAACCCATTATTGCCAAGGACAGTTGTAGCTGTGATAGCAGACTCATACTAAAAATATCACAATAATTTTTTGTTGAATGAGTCCCAAGTATTTAAAGAACAACCTGCTTTAAACATCTTGTGGATATTGTAAAAGAAAATAGTATTCAGTAGATAATCTGTTATATTAGTCTGTTCTGGCTGCCATAACAAAATAAAAGACTGGGTTGCTTAAAAACAGAAATTTATTTTCTTACAATTATGGAAGCTAAAAATCTAAGATCAAGGCAACTGCAGAATTGGTTCCTCGTGGAGGCCCTTTTCCTGGCCTGCACATAGCTACCTTCTTGCTGTGTCCTCATGTGACTTTTATTTTGTGGCTTTTGGCGAGAGGGAGAGAGATCTCTGATGTCTCTTTCTCTTAGAATATTGGTTAGATTAGATTAGGGTCCACCATTATAACTTCATTTAACCTTAATTACATCCTTAAGCATTTCATTTCCAAATACAGTTACCTTCGGGTTTAGAGCTTCAACATAAGAACTTTGAGAGGAGACAAATTAAGTCCATAACACCTGCCCATTATTAGTTTTGTTTGGTCTATTACCTTGGTGTACATATTTCTCCTTCTGTACCACAAGACTAGGATGTAAACTATTCAACAGCTACTATTCTTCAATATACCTTAACACAAAAAAAACTGACATGTGGAGACAGTTTATCAGCAGCCAGTTGTTTATTAAAAACTGGACTCACTTCTTTACTGAATGCAACCCTTAGTCCCACATCAACCCTTCTGCTGAGTCAGGTGATCTTTGCAATCACTATTTCTTTACCTCTCTACCTATTCGAGTTGTGTAACTTCAGAGGCTTAGAGAAGAGTTCTATCATAAGGATCAGCTCTGGGATCCCACCTCATTGCCTGATCCCAAATTTCAGGGACCTCGAATTTCACTTCTGGATGCGTTTCAATTCAATATTAACTGATACCAGTGTCAAGAGTGCTAATAAAATTACTTGGATCAGTGTTCAACTCATGCATTTTCAGTCTTCAATCTAATCTCCCACTCAAGGTGGGCTTCAAATGACAAAAAGCAGCGTCCCTGATGGTCCCATGGAATTGGTCAGCACCTCTGTCTCAGGAGATTATTAGCATGAACTTTCTAAGTCTCAGTTCTGATATTTCTCTCATTAATTTTATAATCAATAATTTTTAATTATACACATTATTAAAACTAACAAAGATTTTGCTGTCTTGATTCTTCAATTAGAATTTTTTGAAGGGTTGATATCAGAGTATGAGCCATCTAAGTAATTTCTCATCTAGAAAATATAAATGAAACACCAAATGAAATGGAAATGAAAAGAAGATGCAAAGGGAGGCTGTCATGGAAAAAAAAATGTCAAAACACAGGTGAGCAGTTCAGTACTTCTGGCTCAACAGAGAAAAAAAAAAGACAGTTATTGACCCCCTGGGCACTCCAACAAGGCCTTAAGGGAAGAGCTCTCCCTGTGGCAGCTTTTGATCCAAATTTTACAAGGAAAAGTCACCTAAAAATTTAAATGAAAACATAAATAGCAGCTTCCTGCACAATTTCAAGGTAATGTTTTTGTTTTCTCTCAATTTTTATTCTTTCAAATCTTTCCATTTTCTACCTACTTTTGGTTTGGTTGTTTTCAGTTCTCAGGGCTGTGTAACTAAATACTGCTCTCTGAGGAATCATATTTACTCTACTCTTACCTGCCTGACTTGTACATCTTCTTTTTATTATTGAATTATTAAGGAGTAAAGGGGACAAGAAGAGTATCAAATATAATAATGGTATTTGTATTTACTTGTAACAGTAATGTCCAGGTCTCTGTGTTTTCTCCAGGTGATCCTTTCTTTATCTGCTATTAATATGTGTAGAGAACTTATACTTTTAAGACATATTTTTAAATCAGTAGGTGACAAATTACCATATTCAAGCAATCCCACTTCTGGATACATATCCAAAATAACTGAAAGCCAGATTCTGAGAAATTGGTACACCCATGTTTATAGCATCATTATTCACAATAGCCAAGATGTGAAAGCAAGCCAAATGTCCATCAAGGGATGAATGGATAAATAAAATGTAGTATGGAATTTTATTTAGCCTTAAATAACGAGACTCTGACACATGGTACAAAATGAGTGCACATGAGGACATTATGCTAGGTGAGATAATCCAGACACAAAGAAAAAATAGTATATGATACTGCTTATCTTAGGTACCTAAAGAAAGCTATTCCTAGAGACAGAAAGTATAATGGTGGTTTCCAGGGTTCTGGAGGGAAGAATGGGGAGTTGTTGCTTAATGAGTACAAAATTTCAGTCTGGCAAGATGAAAACTTTCTGGAGCTTTGTTGCACACAATGAGAACATAGTTTACATTACTGCACTGTGCACTTAAAATGGTTATGATGGTAAATTTTATGTTTTGTGTTGTTTACCATAATTGAAATTCTTTTAAATTAAAAAAAAAAGGTGATAATAAATATTAACCTGAAAGTGTTTATAACCTCTCCTCTTTTCTTCTAATCTTCTAAGGAAATTTGACTTTGCTAGCTCAGTTCTGGTTTATTTTTGGTCAGATTGGGGAGAATGGGTATGGAAGGAGAACTTGATGGACTTATACAAAAAAATGACAAGGGTTACTTAAGGGAAGAAAAAGAAAAGAACTGGTAGATGAGAGAGAAGGGTAAAATAAAATCAAAATTTGTAGGGGAGCCTGGAGGAGGAAATTCTGAAGGAGATAGAGAAATAGGGTATAACCAAAATGCATATGGCTCTGGGGGGCAGATTTGTCAAGAGGATACTTTAAAAAACTGAGCAGCTAGGGAGCCAGCCACATACCCTGGAGCTGGCAGGTTTGAATCCAAACTGGGCCTGCCAAACAATGACAACTACAACCAAAAACAATAAATAGCTGGGCACTGTGGTGGGTGCCTGTAGTCTCAGCTAATTGGGAGGTTAAGGCATGAGAATCACTTGAGCCCAAGAGTTTGAGGTTGCTGTGAGCTGTGACACCATGGCACTCTACTCAGGGTGACACGGTGAGACTGTCTCAAAAAAAAAGAAAAACACCTAGTAATAACTGTGATATGTCACCTATAATTTTATGTTCTGCTTGCCCTGTCAGTTTCTGAGAGACATGCATATGAATCTCCAAGTATCTTTGTCATTTATTTCTCCATTATGATTTTGTGAGTTGTTGATTTGAGTATTTTGAAGCTACATTGTTAGGTGCATGTATGTTCTTGGAAAATGATCCATTTTATTTTAAGTCTTCATTTGGTTATCCTTTGTTGAAGTCTGCCCTATGCTTATTTTCCCTTTCAATAGCCTGTTGGTCTTTTGGCACAAATCATTAAAAACAACCAAGTGACTGCTACAGTTTAAAATTAACTAACTCTTGCCATGTCCCCTGGTGGAAACATCTTCCCTCTGGGAGCCAGGACCCCTGGACCCATAGGACCTAGAATTGAGGGGCTTGAGAAACTCAAAACCAGTAAGAGAGCCCTTGGGAATGATGGTGAACAAGGCCACTCCTCCTTTTTACTCTTGATTCTCAGATCCATCTATTTCATCTTTTGGGGACACAGAACCATAAAATAGCCATTGATTCCAGGTATAGCCTACATCCTCAAAAATAGTACCTGTGGCAGGCACAGAATACACTGCACAAGTCTCCATTTACACAGAGCATAAGTGACTCAGGTCCCAACTGCTGGGCTCTGAAATCACAGCCACATTTCCACCCGGCCACACTTGTAGAGAACCGCTCAAAGCTACAGAGTGGCTGGACACCAGGGCAGTCATATTCCTTGAAGCTGTGGGACTCATTTGATAGATGCCTAGTCCAGGACACGGCCAACCTCCCTCAGACCATGCTGCAGTGCACAGTGCTTCCACCCATTTTCCCTTTCCTCAGTTGGTCAGGTGTGCATGGCTCTAACAACTCTCCCATTTCTGCTCACACAGGCGTGTCTTCTTTTAAAATCCTTGCACTTTTAATCTTGTATTGTCTGCCTGCATCTTAGAAGACCTGGACTAACACAATACCCTATATCACAGTATCATCTCCAAGCTGCAACTAACTTCCCTACATATTAAACAGTCTGTTCTACCACCCCTGCAGCTTGGTAGCTCATGAGCAGTGCTTATAGGTAGGAGTGGATAATCCCATGCTGTGTGTCCTCCTTTGTCTAAAGTGGAATGTTTGGTCTGAAAAGATCTTATATGTATCTTATATTAGTAGGCTGGACACTCTGAATCCCTGAATAATGGTGTTTGCCAAGGTACTCTGGACAGGGAAGACCCGTATAGGGAATACACATCAATCATAGTCACGGTGAAATGCGTGAGGAGCCAGCAAATGACTGGTCTCAGATGGTGGCACATATGTAAGCTTCCGACAAGTCTTCATTAATCAGCAGCCGCAGCTAGATCAGCCTGGGTAAGATGGAAAATATATCTTGAGACCAACTAGCCTCCCACCTCTTCCACAATAACTACTCCATTCATGAGCTTATTGCACAAGCACTGCGTGGTCAGGAAAGAATCTTGCTAGTATTTACCAGCTAAGTTATCATATCTACTTGTATTTATAGTGCCCCTCCTACAATGGACACACCCTCATGGACAATAACATGCAGTACAAAGGTCATCACACCATGAGCTCACTCCCAAAAGCCCATCCACATAATCCTACCCCAGAACAATTTTTTTGTTTGTTTGTTTGAGACAGAGTCTCAAGCTGTCTCTCCAAGTAGAATGCCAGGTGTCAAAGCTCACAGCAACCTCCAACTCTTGAGCTCAAGCAATCCTCTTGCCTTGGTTTTTCTACTTTTAGTAGAGACATATCTTTTTTTTTTTTTTTGCAGCTGTCATTGTTGTTTGGTGGGCCCGGACTGGATTCAAACCCACCAGCTCAGGTGTACGTGGCTGGTGCCTTAGCCCGTTGAGCCACAGGCGCCGAGCCAGTGGAGACATACCTTGCTTCTGCTCAGGCTGGTCTCGAACTTGTGAGCTCAAGCAATCCACCTGCCTCGGCCTCCCAGAGAGCTGGGATTACAGGTACCCCAGAACCTTTTATCCCCGTTCTTCCAGTCTTGCTTGTCTTAGGGCCCAATACAAGCCATTTGGCACTGCCAGTAAGTTCATGTATAATGCTTAACTTGTTACACCTAGGTCCTTAGAACGGAGTCCAAAGTACTCCCCTGACCCACAGGGAGCTGTGAGTCCTGTGCCTACCCACTCTTCACCTTCAATCTGCATCCTTCTGTGTATAAACAGGGATTGTATATAAAAAAACAGTGTGATGCAGGCAGCAACCAATTAGAACGGACATCACTGAGGTCTAGAGCTGAGTCTCTTGGCCCTGACAGGCCGAGTTGTGTCCCTTACAGCTGCTGGGTCACTGGAAAGCCTGGTGGGAACCAGGAGACGGGCAGCCAACCCTAGGGTGACCATTTTGCACAACCCAGGAGTAATCCAGTTTTTTAGCAAACAGCATAGCTATACCAAAGTATCCTATTGAACATGGCCCCTGAACAGCAAATTTTTATTATATTTGAAGTCACACCATCTATAATTCAGTGCCCTACTTTTTTCAGTTTAACAGTACACTATGCAATGTGAGCATTCTCCCACAATAGGCATTTTCTATGTTTGTCTCTTTGCTTCCAGAAAGGATCTGAGGCAATTTAGTTTTGAATCAGAGTAAGAGTATTGAAGGACAATTGCGTTAGGCCACAGTAAAAATTCTTTTGAATAACCTGCTTCATAATAGTGCATTCTTCTCCTGTTTATGAGAAGGGACCCAGGGACCTTGTCGGCTCAGTTCACCACTGTGTCTGCAGAGCCTCCTACACCCTGTGCCTGGATTATAGGTAACCAAACATCTATGAAACAGATGAAGGAACAGGCACATCCTACATGCAGTGAGAAGAGCCAGAAAAGAAAGAAGCTAACTTACATGTTTTTATCAGAATTACGTGAGTACCCTGAAACAACATTTTAAAAACTAGAACTTAGGAGGGAGGAGCCAAGATGGCGGTCTGTAGCCAGCTTTCTGCAGACGCTCCTGTCCAGAAGGAGAGTTAAAGGACAGAAATTTAGCAAGAAAGCCAACGGTTTGGAGCTGAGTCAAGAGACAAGGTCGAGGAACGCACA